>JABCMJ010018187.1:0-12510 GCA_014822125.1 Arbutus unedo | reverse complement strand
GGAAAAGTGGTCCATTTGGGAATGTATGTCAGAGATTCCTCTAGCCACTTCTTTGATGCTGCATACTCTAGATTTCACAATTGGGTTGCCCATATATATGGTTGATCATGTTGAACTCTGGCTAGAAAATCTAATTTTGAGGTGGACTCAACGAGTATGGAAGCTCATAGCAAGTCTCGAGTCCTACTAGGGCTTTCGCCTAAATGCCTTGAGAACTCCTCGTTCTATGAAATTTCCCTACTTTGCTATGTAGTCTGTAACAGAGGTGTCCGATCGAGACACTTGAACGTTTGGATGGTAATATGTCCCCTCGTTGCTCGGATCTATAATGTACTAGTGTTTGGGGTCTCTCTTGCTGAACTTTTTATCAGTCTAAACGAGAACATGCAGATGTGGTTCTCTATCTTGGTGTTACTCGGTTGCGACCCTAATATAGGTGGGATTGTGCAGGTCAAAGAGGTTCCATAGGTGGTCTAATAGGAATATGGAAGTTAGTGGGCATCTTGGATATGTTAGAAATAGATATTGCCCTTGAATTCTAAAAGAGTTGGAAGACCTCATTATAATAATTGTTGCAGAGCCAAAACTCTACCTATACAGGAGAGAGCTTCGAAGAGTAGCATAGACTCTTCTAGTGTTTCCATGTCCACGAACTCAACCTCACTATTTTTGCAATATATAAAAAACATGAAAACAACAAGCAAGATGAACGACCGGTTTGCTATGAGACCCACCGACCTTAGTATTAACATAGAGGAGACTGAGTAAGGATAGAAGAATTGAGACGAGTTCCTCCAACCTTTCTTTCAAGTAGGATAGGCCATACCTTGGTAATTGACAAGGAGCCAACCACACAAACACAGCCACACACACAAAAGAGCACAAAAACATGAATCCCAACAAAGGATTGCACCCCAAAATCCATCAACCGCTTCCGTCCTAGTGTAGCGCTCCCACCTTCCGGTTCTGATCACGAATTTGCCTTTCATCAACTACTCCCCACCTAAAATCTTGTTCACCACTGCCACTACACATGCAAGATTGTCACGCCAAACACCTTTACCAGCATGCTCAACCCCTTACATTTGGCCCACCATTAACATATCTCTTGTTTAGATTGATTAGCCCAGATCTGCCACTTGTGATGTTGCCAGCACCCACTTGCTTTGTTACATCAAATCAATCCCCCTGCATACATTCCACCAACCACTAATTCTTCCCCCTACATCACCATTGTCGCCGCGACCTCCGACACCACCATTGATGCCTAAAACAAAAGCCTCCAAAAGATTGTGGGATTCAAGATTAATAAATAAAGCATATTTACTAAGCAAGGGAGAGAAGTAGAGCCGACCACCATAGCGGCAACAGTGGTCAAAAGACAAAGACAAAGACAAAGACAAAGGAGGAGGAGAGAGAGATATAATGGAGTGGGGGGAGAGGAGAAGGTGTCTCCCAAGGGAAAACCTGTTAGAAAAGTATAGAGAGAGTGTCAAAGGTTGTCATCATATGGTTAAATAACCTTTTGTGAATGCAATCTCGGTCATTTGTATTAAGATGGATTCCCATATCCCCCAAGTGTAGATGTCTAGTCTTAAACTAGGTGTGGACATGAGGGCAATGACCCCATTTGCATGAATTTATCAACATCAAAGTAAAAAGAAAGCCCATCTAGTGTCCAAATGGTTGCATGACTAAACATAGAAGCCTGATTAATCTCGATAAGGGCTCAGATTTGATTTTTTTTGGTCAGTGAATTTTTTGTTGGTTTATTTAATTAGGGACTATTTGTGAGTTGTCTTTTTCTTTTGGTTAGCTTTATCATGTGTTACCATTTCTGCCAAAAGAGCATTTTCGAAGGGCCATAGACTTTGTCATTATTCTCAGTTATTCAATTGGTCAGTTTAATGCACTACCTGGAATCGAAGAAGTGCATTACCTTTTTAGGTTCAGCACATTGGCACTGCTTTGTTTGCAGGAAAATATTTAAATGGAGTTTAATTATACAGCCATGTGCGATATTGCAAGTTGTACGTCCATGTGAAAATCTGAAAGCTTCAGATTAGATAGGGTTTCTTAATCCATAGAACAAAGCATTTTTCCCCCACGGCAATATAAATCAGGAGACAAGCAAGATCCTTTAGCAATACTGGACATCATTGTTTAAATCTTCAACTTAACAACTGCTATAATCGACTATTAAATAAGATAAATAAGGGAGACTGTCTTCTAACGTACCTAAACAAGCTATGAGATATCTCTCAAAGCAATATAATGCAAAAGCTTCATAACAGTCCCGTATTACTTCATAGTTGAATGCAGCACTTGAATCCAACAGCGACAAAAACTGCCAAACAAAGTATGAATTGAAATGTTATAAAGGAACAGTAGAAACACTTAATAAGAATCAAAATAAGTTGAAGAGCATGCTTGCTATGCACATGAACAGGGTCGTCAAAGCAGCACAACACCAAGTACACGTGACATGATTGGTAGGATGTGCACAGAAAGAATGCTATGCAATGGAAGTCTACTGTGAACACAAGCTCAGTATTGTATTCCTTTTTGTCCCATGGATGCTCAAATAAATAAACTAAATGTGCTGGACAATTTTAAAGAATTTAAACCCCACTTTCCCAAAGAATTAGCTCATGTAGCAGAAACTGGTATCCAGCTCCATGTAAAATATAGTGAACGTGAAAAACATTTCAACTATAAATCGGGAAATAAATGTTAAAATATAATCATTAAGGAGACATTGGCTCTTATTAATTCAATGACAGGAAGTTTCTCAAAATAAGTTTGTCTATTGCTCGAAATCAGGGAACACTTATCCTTACTACTTGGTGTGTTTTGTGTTGTATGGAAGATGGCAGGGGAAACGGAGACAAAAGAAAAAGTGGCTGATTAAGTGCTGAAGCATATAAATTTAGGGTCTCCAAAGTACACTTCTTGTGTCATTAACCATTGTTACTTGGTGTGTTTTGTGTTGCTTTCATGCTTACAGGTCATATGGGGCAGGGGTATATGATTTGGGGTCAAATAAAGGTTCTAAGGATTCAAGAAACTGATTCGGAAGCGTTTTGAGTGAGGCCACAAATTAAACAGTGTAGAACCAAGAAAGATTGGCAAAAAGACAAACAGTGTCGACGCAGGGCCTGCTTGCAAAAATGATTTCACATCAAAGACTCCATCATTCTTGAGTTTGATTCCCACATACTTCTAGTACATTCCAATACCTTTCCAATGATATATAATGGGTCTTGAGCTGAGTTATAACGAAGAAGCTATAAGCATTTTACCAATATTGCACAAATCTGACATACTGAGCGTAAAAAGGTCATTACTCCTAAACAACTAAGGCATGAGAGGTAAGACCACTTGGGTTTGAAAGTAGACTCATAGAGCTTTTCAATGGTTCAAGAATTGCAGCATTCCAAGTTCAGACGGAGCCGGGGCAAGTCCATAAAGTTGGCGCCTAAACCCAGTTTTTTCTGTCGTGTGTTCGGATGGCCGAAGCACCTGAGTTCAATGGGTTTATTCTGTCTGGACAGTTGGTGCTGGTTTTTGACGGGTAAACACAGTTTTGTCGTGTTTTGAACACCGAAACTTATAAGTAGACAACCTTAATTCATTTTAGGATTTCAGAATTTTCCAAGGGCAAGAGGACAGGCAAGAGAGAGACCCAAAGACTTGCATGGCTTCCTTCATTGAAGATTTGAAGATCCAATCCTCCATGGGCGGCTAAACCCCCATCTAGGGTGTAGATGAAACTAACATCCATTTAACATAGTTTTTGTATTATTTATTTTCATTCAGATTGTGATGGCATGATAAGGATTCTTTCATTCTAATCTAATGTGTTTTAGTATTTTCCATCTATCTTCATGTTTGCATTTCACAATATTAAATACGGTCATAGAATGGTTCTTACTGTTTGGAAATTTGAGTGATTGAGATAGATTATACTTGGTAAGACGTGTCGTACTATTATATGCTTCGTGCATCAACACACGTCGTGCTAGTAAGACGATTCATGCCAGGCGAAGATAGCCTATGCTGATTGACAAAACGTAATAATCTCCTTGGCAAATTATGTGTAGTGATTGCAACCCTAGTAACAATCATAATCGATTTAAATAAATAATTGGGTTTATTCATAAATTAGTTACGTGGTGGTAATGGATTTAAAATCCCATAACTCCTCTACCTTAATTTTTCAGCGATTTAATTTCCCTGCTTAATTCAATCATAGCTTTTTGGAAACCAAACTCAAATCTTTTCCTCTGAATAAATGTAGGAATTAATTGAAATTATTGTAACTCAGACATTCACTCCATGACTCCCTACAGAATGATGCTAGGTCTTAATTGCAATTCTACGGAGTAGTGGTTAAGTCCAGGATTTTAAAATATATGTTCAATATAGAAACGATATGATCAGTGGCATCCCATTGCCCTCATTATATGAGTCCATGACACATGTATTATTGGACCAACCAGATGTAACTTATTATGAATGGGACGCCTAACAAGTGAGCAATGTAAGCATATGCAGCGATCCTGTACATTTCTTCCTAACCAGAAGGGATACAAAACAAAGATGATTGCCAGTTACAGATCTATCATTGTTGCATACTTGCAGCACTCATAAGGTAGATCGTCATATGGTAAATGGCTTATAACGAAGTTAAAAAGCTGACATATAATTGGATAGAGAAACAGAAAAACAAAACACAAAAAAATATAATATATGAGGTTTTTTCCATACCGATTCCAGTGCATAAACAGGAACCATCAGAATGAGTCCAACTAAAAATTTCTGCTCCTGAGATCAAATATCAACCTTGCAGCGATCAAAGTCCATGAGAAGAAAAAAATAACATGACGGAGGTATTTATGAAGAAGCAACTAGCCAAGCTACAGAAGATACACTAGAAAAGAGTACAACATGTCATTTTGAAAGAAGAATAACAAGTTCAATATAATCAAGATAGAAAGTTACAGCACCGAAGATGATGCAACCAGAGAAACAAAAACTCCAATGATTAGAAGGACAAACCTCAGGCTGATTGTAAGCTGCTAAATGCTCAAAGATAAGATACATGGAAAGAACAAGAGCAACAATTACGAATATGCTTGCGCTGCAGATTGTCCAGCTGTAGAGCAATGTCGGCCCAGAACCCAAGTTAATTAACCACATGTCTACTGATCTGCCTGACGACTCCGCCAGGGTGAGAAGAAAAAATAATGAAAATAAAATCTCCTTCCACCTCATCTCCAGAATTCAAAGTTGAATACTTCTTAGGTTTCCAAAGAATGGAGCGTGTTTGATATAGGGAATGCAACACTTCTTATAAAATGTTCTTATGTCAACAAAGCATCTAGAAGTGCGCCAGATGCTTTTGCAACTCCACCGAAACCCTCGAGTTTAGTTGGTTCGGAACTACCTGCCTCTCTAGAGCATGATATGTGACTGAGGTGATGCTTGCTTGATTCAGAAGAGGAATGAAAAAATCTTGACGGGCCAAGACTAAGAATTCTGCAACATGAAGAAGAATATTGACAGTCCCTTCTACAAAATCATCAATTTAGATAGGCAAAACAGTCTATTAAATGAACCCCAACATTGAAAAAATGGAATTGCAGAAGTTCTAAAGCTTAAGTGGCTAGGATATGGGCACAAACTGAACTGAACTTCGTGTACATAAACTCACAATATCAAGCGCAAATAGTACAAACAACAGGCAACAAATACAGATAACAGAGACTTGAGCTCATGACTTCTTGGAACCGGAGGTCTGATACCACATCAACAACTGTCACATGAGATACAGGAAATTGGCCCCACACTTATATTGAAAAGGTTCATCCTAATAACTAAAATATCACAAGGACATCAAGCATTGCATAACTGGGTCAAAATACGAAGACATGAAGGAAAAAGCAACAATTCTAAAACCTATATATGAATAATTGTGATTTGAGGGGACAGACATGGCACGAAGACACTCAGGGCTCCTGCTCCTCAATGCCGAAACTTAGCACTAAACAAAGAAGATTGAACTCTTCTCTGAGATGAGCCAACACGAAATCTCAAACTTACACCACTTTAAGCTTGGTAGGGGCCAAGAAGACAGTACAGCAGATTCAGAGCAAGGTTTTACACCCAATTATGCAGCAGTAGTTATTCAAGGATATAAGGAGAATCCAACAGTTTAATGGCTCTCTATTGGAGATCAAAACTCCAGACTTTGTCAAACAAAAAAATTACCACCCAAGGGAAAAAGCTTAAGGATCCTCACGACTTGAAAATTAGATAATAGATTTCTATAAAGATCTTGTCACTAAATTTGTTTCCGCTAAGCATGATAAAAAGGGTGCTTTGTGAATCATTACAAAACATAATCCAAGAAGCAGCAGTTCGTTATCATAAGTACTGTATCTAATAGTAGGCGCATAACCCCTGGACCCGATGGCTATAATGTTGCTTTCTACCAGACAAAAATGGATAGCAGCAGAAGATGAGACATCTTCTATGCAGTCCTTTTTTTTCAGGATAGGGCATCTATAGAAGTAGTTGAATGCTACTGCATTGACTTTGTCTCTCAGGTCACCGATCATAGGATTCCATGAAATCTTTTTTATTGCAGATTAAGGAGGATACTCATCGTATAGTAATTCCTATATACTTATTGCATCAAGAGGATGTTGACGAGAACCATTTATGCCCATTGTGGATTTTCCTCCTCAGTTTGTGCAACGGACTAGGGAGTGTGCAACATCTTTAAGTTACTCAAAGGTGATAATGGAGCACTTGAAAGATACTTTCTCTGGGGCAAAAATGCTAAGACAAAGGATCCTAGGAAAAGTACTTCAAGTGTAAAATATGGTGTTCCACACAAAATAAAGTGTCAAAAGGACACAATGCTAATGTTACAGCAATTGTTTCCAAACTATTCCAAAATATAAGATATAAACATGCAATGACAATACATCCCCACACCATTATCCAAGCATCGAAACATGGTTCTTGACTTATTAGAAAAGTTCATAATGTGGTCGTGGGAATTGGGAGTTGTGTATCACATCATCAGATGAGTCATCTTTGCAAAACATGGAAGAAACTGCAAGTTTCACATCTCAGTAATACCTGATCCAATAGTTTACGATATAGATAGATATTTACCAACAACATTCTAAAACAAGATATTAATATATATCGGTAGTTGTCTAGTCGTACCCAAATAATAATATTCCAGAGGAAAATGCAACAAGCTAATCAAGTTTACAACAGTTCTACTATTCTTTTTGCCTCTCAGTCTTCAATAGTTAATAAGTTTGTCTATGTTTGCACTCACTAGGAACAGATTATGCTTCTTAAGCAGTTAGGAACAGATTATGGCTCTTTAGAATTTGTTAGTTCTGATCTGGTGCAGTTGCCTCCCAGCTATCCAATTTGATGCCTCCCTTACATACTTGGTTAAGGGAGTAAGCCCCCATTCGAGAAGTAGAGATTTTATTCTGCGAAGTAAATTAATGGTTACTGCCAAAAAATTACACATAGGAAACCACATTGTTTAATTCCCAACTTAGTGATATTACCAACGTCGTGAAGCAATGATTAAGTTACATGAACAATAGTCTCCAAACAAGACCAGCACTTTATCTCATTTCTACTTTTAAGAGATGAAAAATAATCAAAGTTTATTAAACGCTTCATAACTCTACTCGCTAACTTGGTAGCTCGTATGTGTTGCATGAAGCTCTCATAACTTATGTGTTCCAACTTTTTGAAACCAAAGCCAGAACTGTAGATTACAGATCAAAAGTTGGTCAGGAAGAGACATGGTTGTCAAAATTGCAGAATTCACGATTCATAAAAAATAATGCGAATCTATCGGTGAATTGAGGTTCGGACAAAATAGGTGGTGCACTGTACATTTACAATTCGATTCACGATTCTATTTATTCAAATTTAATAATTATTGCATGACTATATAACCAATTTTACCTCCATTTATTTATTTTTATTTTTGGGGGGGACTTTCACATAGTGTTAAGTTTGAAAAATTTTATTCCCATACAAGATTTGTTAATCATCTGATGATTGAATTATTTATTATAATTCAGAACATGTTTACCTTTTTTTCGCATAATCAAACACAAAAAATAATCATTCTTAGGTATGTTTGTGCCTAAAATAGTAAAATACCTTGTTCCCATGAATCATCCATTATTAGTTTGGTAAAATTTTCATAATTTATTATACTTCAATAGACAGGCTCGACATAATTATAACGTTAATATTTTCATATGCTAAACTACAATTATCAAGAAGTTGTGAATATTATTGACTATTGAGTATAATATCAAAAATAAACGCCTCAGGGCAGGACCCAAAGACCGAGCCAACCTACATATGTTGTCATATAAGCAAGTTTGTTACCTACTAAGCTACATAATCGTTGTTAAGAACATACAATTCATTAATTTTAAGGCTAAGATTACAATTAAATAATAAATCTTCAATATCTATATGCATATACATATTTTTTCTAATATGACCAAACCGTGACGATTCACGATTTGATTTGATTCACGGTTCAGAAAAAGGCCATTCGATTCACGATTTAACAACCTTAAGAAGGAGTACTCTTAACAAGAGTAACACTTATTCCAATATGCCACGTATCTCTCGAACCTCTCCACCACTAAAACAGAACAACACAAATCCCAATACATACCAAAGGTTCAACATAAACATAATTGAGTTGCATCCCGAATTTGCTACGAATGCCACAACCTCAATACTTCCTATTTGAACAAAACCCTTTCTCTAATTTTCACCCAAAATTGGGCGCATTGGTTGCGTGAATGTCATCAATAAACCACATCAAGGACCATTCCATTGCAAACTAAGCAACATGGGATCAGCTGTATTAATAAATTGCAATTAAAGCTTCAAAAGACAATAACGACAAGAGCATGTTAAAACTCCTCTAGGCACGGATGTGAAAAACATCAGCAAAGCTAAAATCAACCTCAATAGTAGAAACCATACAAAACTTAAGCAAAATATTTGATATCTCCAACAAGCTAGACACTACAAGGAAGACCAAACATATTGGGTTGTGAAATGAGTTGCGGTTCTTTGGTTGTTCTTCAGTCTGTGCAGTTTCTAATGACTTCCTTTTTGTGTGAAAGAGATGCTGGCTCCTAGAGCCCTCATAGGATGGCAATTGCATCTTGTAATCCTTAAATCATATTTCCAGTGATATAATAAGATCATTTGAGAGTTCATTGGCATTTATTGTTGAATCACTAATCAAGTCAGAAGAATATATAGTTGAAGTCATACCAAAACAAGCACAAAATGAATTTTGGCTATGGGCACCTACTCGACGCTCGAGCACTCATCAATCTCGCCACTCAAAGCCCTAAGGCCTAACAATCAGGTACTAGCCCTACTCACTGCTTGAGCGCTCATCAAATGTCTACCTGAGTTTCATTAGGCAATACTAGTTCAATGCCCATCCGAGCGCTAGCTCGTGGGTTGTTGATCTTTGTAGAGTGGAGCCCAACCAGTGCTCAAGAACAGTTTACGGGCGTTGCTTGCACTGACTTACCATACATAAGCATTGATTGCACTTCATTCTAACCTATTATCAGCCCCTACCTTCCTACATACTGTGTTCTAATAGTATGTTCATCGTGCAAGCCTTTTGAAGGCATTCAAAAGCCTTGGTGATCAATCCAGGTGGATTTTGTTGTCAGATTTTATTTTTATTTTTTTTGACAAAAGATAACAGTATACTATTTAATGACCATAACAGTCATACAAACAGTTGAAGCAACCCTCAAAGGAATGACAAGATGACAAGACTCTTCCTAATAAATAGAGCATGTTTAGCACAATCATGTGCAACCCCATCACACTTCTACAAAAAACCATGTAACTGGAATATCATTCAAAGACTAAAACAAACACAAAATATCCTCAACCACATGCTCAATATCTAAAGGTCGGAAAGTCAAAGTTCAAGCATAGTAAGCAGTTCACGAGGATTTTGCAAGGAGCTTTGAGACCATAGATCTGGATTCACATCATGAGTTGTAGCGAGCCCTTGTATCCAGTGTTTTTCATAGTGCACTGGGTTTTCTCCAATGATTTTTCTACACAATAAGGGCTTTCCACGTAAATTGTGGAGTCATTCAATCATCTAATTACCTAATGAATCTTTACATTCTTGCAATTTCACCTATTAGTGACCTAGGGTAGAATTCAGGGACGGAGCTGGCCCCCCAAGTTCAAGTAAAAAAAAAAAAATTATTTGTTTTTGGCAGTTTAGGTCAGACCACCACAAACTCACCCCAACCAAACATAACACGCCCTCTCTCTCTTCCATCTCACGCCTGTAATCGTCGTCCGCCGCCCGCCGGTTGCCACCCCCCTCCCCCGACATCGTCCGATCGTCGTCACTCTCCCCAGTCCGAACTCGGCCACTCCGGTCTCCGAGGACGCTCGTAAGGAGTTCGTCCAATCGTCATTTGTCGTCACAAACTCGACCACGGGACCAGACCAGATCTTCACAGCTTCACCAAATCACTGACCACTGTTTCTATTGGCAAATTTCTTACCTGGAAAGTTGCCACAGTAAGTGAATGTCTGAATGATGATGGGTTTTTCATTTTTGATCAATTTTAGTAATAGTTGCTTCTATAATGTTTGGGGGATTTCTTGCCATTTGCCGATTAGTATTCCTTATTTGGGGATTTTTTGTTCCAAATTTCTTTTGTTTATTTTGAAAATAGAGATTTGATTTTGAGTCTTTGAGGCTTCATTGTTTGGTTTATAGGGTAGATTGGTGTAAAAACAGTGCAATGTTTATAGGGTAGATTGTTATGACAAGGAACTGAAGGAAGCCCTTACGAGGTCTTACTGGAACCTTGGGTCCTTTTGAATTTGGTATTTTTGGTCCAAGTCAAGTGTAAGATATATGGTTGTTGATGAGATAAATTGATATCCCTGTGTGCATCTGAATTTGATGTTATCCTACAAAGACTTCATTCTTATGGAGTTACTATCATAATATATCCACACAATACTTTTTTATTTTTCAAATTTGGTTAGTAAAGTGTGATTATCGTCGGAACACATTTATGTTTTTATGTTGAATACTATCGTTGGAACACATTTATGTTTTTATGTTTAATATTATAATTTTGTTGTTAGTAGTGTCACCCCCAATATTAAATCCTGGCTCCGTCCCTGGTAGAATTGTATCAGGTTCGTATGGTGGGTTTGTATGGTTGATTTGGATCTTAGCTAGTAACTTGAGTGAATTGAGATTGGTTTTGTTGCCTTGGGTAGTAGGCAATAGCTAACCAATCCCTTATCTCGCATGGGAAATTTCACCAGGATCTTTCTGTGCTTCTATTAGGAAGTATATTTTTTGCTTGCCTTTATATTTTTTAGCCTCTCAAATTGTATGAATTTCCTTTCTAGGCTATATTTGATTGGCTTTTCGACCTGCTGTTGACAGTTTTGTTCAATTGGCTGATTCAAACACCATCGGCAGCATCCTATCCAATGACCAAAACAGAATAGTCAGAAGAATGCATTGCTACTAGCTTGGATTGGGCTTTCTGCACCAACTTCACACCAGGCTAAACAATGAACTTACCAAGAAGATTAACTATCTTACTTTTGTCAACCTTCTGATTCGTTGAGCCTGTTAACTACCTTCACTGCTACCATGCTTCTTTTCAACCACAAAGGGCCCCATTGTACGAGTAAACCATCCTACAAGGTATGCACACCCTGAATAATCGCTTCTCTGAATCCAAGCATGTAACATCAAAAAACTAGAAATGGTTCATATGAGTTCTCAGGAATCCGGAATTTGAAGTAAACCGATGTGGAGAACTAAAATATAATAATCTCGAGCAATTACATAATGTCCACAAAAATTGATCCAAAGAGTGCAGAAACGAACTTACCAACTAACAGTCAAACCAATTCGCGTCTACACAAACAGAACAAGAACACAATGGTGTTACCGAACAAGAAAATGCAAATTCCTAAACGCATACAGAAACCCTAGAAAATAAAAGGCAAGCAATTGCGAAAACAATAAACCCCCAAAGCGAACACACAATTCGATACCAGTGCGGAAACAGACCAGAAAGCTAATATGCGAGAGATGTTAGTCACAGAAGAATAGAGAGATGCCTCACCTGTTTCTCGGGAAAACACTTTCCTGGGAAATCGACGGTAATATGTTCTGACAACGAAAATCTTTTACGTGTAGAGCAACTATATGCACACTTCCGTGCATACGTATGCTTGCTTCGGTAGGTGGGACAAACACTGTTTGGATTTTGGGGTCTCGTTTGTGAGTTGACAGTAGGCACGGATTTGTTTACGTAAACTGTTTAACAAAGACGAGGTCTAACTTTCGCCTGTTGAGATAATTAATTACGCCAAAACTTCATGCAGTTTGAACTG
>JABCMJ010018186.1:0-27442 GCA_014822125.1 Arbutus unedo | reverse complement strand
ATATATAAAAAATGTATCGATATTCGTAAATTATGTTTTGACATTCGTGAATATACATTGTTATTCGTAAAATGTGTCTTGATACTTATGTTTGTTTTGCATTACATGTATATTATTCACCGCCCACTAGGAGATAGTTAGCAAGATCCATTTAATAAAATCATTTATTGCATTCTTAACATGTGTCCCTGAGGGCACCATTTAACATTTTTCATTTCAAACAATCTAAAAATACAAATGTTTTAGATACATTTGGATACAAATGTGTTCGGATCATTGAATGCACATGAAATTTATAAATTATTGAGAATTTCACGTCATTCATATCTGAATATATAAAAAAATCTGTGTTTCTTGCAAATTTCAAATTTCATCACACAGTACACTTGTGAGTGTTTGTAGAAATATTTTACAAACATAATCACGACAACACAAGCATCCACTCTTCATGATTGTATAGACTTCACCGTCAAGCAAGAAAGCATTATGCAGAAATTAAAAATTAAAAAAATTAACAAACTTTTTTATTTTATTTTCAAAAGATTAACAAGCTTACAACACAAGTACGATGTGTTCACAAAGATGCCTCTTACTTTAATTAAGAAAGATGTAATTTGATTCCTAAAGTCCCCTTAGTACAATTTTCCCATCATGAAGGGAAAAGCTTTATTAATTAATAAATTAACTATAAGTTCACAAAACTTTTGAAGCAAATTGATTCTATTGGAAGTTTTCTCTCTAAAACCAAAAGACACAAATATATATATATATATATATATATATGTGTGTGTGTGTGTGTGTGTGTGTGTGTGTGTGTGTTTCATTTTACCTTTGGAAAAAAAAGTAGGCGAAGCCCACATTTTGCTATATATATGTGTGTGTGTTTCGTTTGGAAAAAAAGTAGGTGAAGCCCACATTTTGCTATTAGCATTGATTTTCATTTTGAATTTTTTATCGAACACCTTTAAAGATTGAACTATTCGTGCGAATAATTCAATCTTTAAAGGTGTTTGAAATGTTTTTCAGGATGAAAATCAGTCCTGATAGCAAAATCCGTAAAACTCTTTCCAAGTCATCATGATTTCTAATCACCATATTTAACCATATGCACGCTGTATTTTTTGAACTTGACATTTACATCACTTTACCAAATCATTTCATTACATTCACAAAAATGCGTTCCCAAAGTTTTGTTTTTGGATCATTTTTAATATGTCACGTGTCATTATGGATCACTAAAATGTCACATATAATTTTATCTCCAAAGTCTCCATGCAAAATTCATAATTTTCGCAACTTCAACCAATCACATATGCTTAATGGCACCGCATAACTATACATTTTCCCATTTGACAATAACTTGCTTCAAATTTTAATCTTACAAAAATTTATTTACATACCCATTTGCCCAGTGTATTTGGATCTCGCAAAATATTACGAGTGCATGTAAATTAATAGTGTAAATAACAAAACTCTTACGATTTCAACCAATAAAAGAAAAACGAAAGTGACACAAAATATATTTTTTCCATCTTTTCTAACTACCAAGCGGTGTATATTAGAACTTTAATACATATTTTATGAATATTAATATATATATTTATAGCTACTAATATAGTTTTTACAAGTATTAATATGCCTCTTACAAATTTTTTTTTTTGGCCCAAAAATCTAGTTGGCATTTTATTTTTGGGATGAAAGGAACACACTGTTAATCAGACGGAAAGTCATTAACACGTGTACCGTTGGATTGACATCACAACAAAGGCCGGATTGCGACAAGTTACTGGCTTAGTGCTTGTGAGTAGAAGTCCACATCGGAACAAAACCCACACACGCACCTCGAAACCGACACACAATCTCCCTCTTTAAGACACATTTCACTGGACGTGAGCCACCTGTGCACTCTACTGACACCTATTTTTGCGCATTAAAACGAAAATATGAATCAAAACGATGTTATTTTAATATATAATATATTTTATTATGTGCAGTGCACACCAAATATTCTTGATCCGTTCGCTTACTCATATGATTCATCATTCTTTTTTTTTGGATTGTTGACCTTTTTGATTTCACCGAAAATCTAAATGATAAAAATATCGGTATTTATATGAACAAAATACGTTTTTTGGACACCTAATCTCCCTTTCTAACTTTTTATTTTGCATTAGTTTTTTTTTATAAGTTCGTCTTGGCGAAATAAATTAAAAAAATAAAATTAAATAAAAAATAAGAAAAATTTGAAAAAGATAAAAAATAAATCAAAACATGATCTATTTTGACATATTTTTCCTATTTAGCAAGCTTTTTTAATTTTTGAATACAATTCTATTATTTTTTCGAGATGAAATAATAAACTCCCAAAATTAATGAAAACATAATAAATAAATAAATAAATTAATTTAGGCCAAATAATTAATAAAACAAGTTTAAAATGGGATCTATTACCGAACACGGAACACAACTCATAGTAGAACTTAAAGTTTGTTTACGAAATATTATAAACACAAATCTCTGAATTTATTTAAACAAAAAAGTGTCAAAAATTATTCAATGCGTAGAATTCGTATCCGAATATTCGAGATTTCCCATAATGATCTCCATAATTAACTACACAATCATTTGATCCATCGAAATTACATTACACTCCTTACCATTCACACCGACTCCGTGGCCTTGAATTGGAAAACGTCCACCTACCATTGGTGTTGGTAAAGTTCTATGTTGTGTATGGACAAGATTAATTTTTCTTAAAGACAATAAATAGTAATGATTTTTTCTGTATAATATCTCGTCAGATTTTGTCAAATTAATTATTCTCTTAATGAGAAGAATAAAATAATATAATAATATGGACAGAATTAACAAATTTAAATAAAACGACTTTAAAAACACCATAGAGAGCAAAATACAGTTTATTTTTTTAATTTTTTTATCTTTATTAAAATCTTTAAGATTCATGATCATAAAATTTTACTTTTCTAAAAAAATTCGTCAAGATGAATGATTAATTTAGAAATAATAAAAAAAAACAATGATAATAGTAATGGATAATATTTTCCAAATACACCATTATTATTATGGGGTGGTGGGATTGTTTAATTTGTCTTCTTATTTTACCAATCATGTTTGATATAACAAATAGATAGATAAATAAATAAGCAAAATATAAAATAATTTAACGAACTTATTTAGCCATGTATTTGAGATCTCTAAACCATTATCTGACAAAAAGTTAATTTTTAATTTTTCCAAGAATTAAAAAAGTAAAAAAAGGATTAATTTCATATGTTTGAACAACACAAGATCATAGTCTTACACAAAATTATTCAATATTAATTTGTTACTATTTTTTTTAAATTTTTATCAAGTTTGCATTAATATTTTGAATTAATCATTTGTGTTGAAGAAATGAATCTAGAAAGTAAAAGAACATGAACAAAAGTTCCAAAAAATTTATTAAAGATAAAAAAGTTTGAGAAGTATATTTTTTAATTTTAATTCATATCTTTATAGTTTTTCAATTTCTCTCTTTGAGAAGTATAAAAAAATTGATAAAAAACTATCTAAAAAATTAAAGAAATATCAAATATCAACTAATATTTTTTTAAAGAAATAATTTAATTCAAACTCAGCCAAATTTCTGCAAAAAGTTTCAACCCAACCATAATTCTATTTTTTCGTTTCTCATATTAACCTTCAAACACAAGCCTTGGCAGCTTTCTAGTCTTCCATTATACAAAACAAATCAACGTATACCCCACATATGCTCTCTCTCTCTCTCCATATATATGTATATGTATGGATGAGAATGCTAATTAGTAAATACCGAGCGGTGATACATCAATTTTCGTAAACAGTATTTTGATATTTGTTAATTTTTATATGTATTGATATCATATGTATATTTATTGTAAATATATATTAATATATATAAAATATGTATTGATATCATATGTATATTTATTGTAAATATATATTAATATATATAAAATATGTATTGATATCATATGTATATTTATATTTTTTTGACATATATTAATATTAATCGCTGTCTTAGCAAGATTTATATATATATATATATATATATATATACATGTTTATCGAGGTATATAATATTGATGTCTTATATATTCGTTGTTCTCATTTCATAGTTGTCTTCGCTGTCCCTTCATTTTTTTTAATTTCGTTTCTCTCACTACACCTCCTGCTTCGAGTCTTCTCCGGAACCACAAGAAGTAGAGAGAGAAAATATATCAATAACTCTGCCATTCATCTTCGTTTTCCCTTAGAATTAAGATTTTATGGTTCCATATTTTTGGCAGATTTGGCGGAATCTACTCGCTACATTTGGGCTGGAAGATATCTGAAATTTCATAAAGGAAAAAATTAAAGCCCAAAAGTCTCTGTTTTTACGGGACAATTTGAGCCGATCGACGACTCAAGTCCGGGGATCTCTTAGCCGGTTTTCTTGCCGAGTAAGATTTGAAGATTCCTCAGTTCGATTTAATGTTTATTTCCTTCAACGCCACTGGTTCTACTAAATGGGGAAATAAAAAGATTGAGTGACTTTCTCTCTCTACATAATTCTCCCTCTCTCTGTCTCTCTCCCCCTCTCTCTGTCTCTCTCCCCCTCTCTCTCTCTCTCTGGGGAATAGTTTGACTCGTGTGATGCTGGGGTCAGTCTTGGCTTCGATTCCTCCACAGATCGTGAGAAAGTCAAACGTTTGATCTAACTCTGGCGAACTAAAACTATTCGGATTCAACCCCCAATCGACTCATTTGCAACTACTAGTAACGATGATGAGAATGAGGACTAAAACAACAGGGCTCGCACCAGCCAATGGAAGCTCCGGCGGCGGCGGCGACTTGGAGCAGAGACCCGGAGGAATGCTGGTTCAGAAGAGAACAGATTCGGATCAAACCCGCGTCCCACCGCCCACTATCCGGGTCAGGGTCAAATACGGGTCGGTCTCTCACGAAGTGAACATTAGCTCCGAAGCCACCTTCGGTAACTGAGTACCACCTCCTCTAATTCTCCATCAAATGGGCATTTCGAGTTAGTCCATTAATTTTTGATGACTTCGTGGATTTGGAATTATTTCAGGGGAATTGAAGAAGATGCTATCTGGGCCCACGGGTTTACACCACCTGGATCAGAAGCTGATGTACAAGGACAAGGAGAGAGACTCCAAACAGTTCCTTGACACTGCCGGTGTCAAGGACCGGTCGAAGATGGTGCTGGTTGAGGACCCAATTAGCCAGGAAAAACGGTATCTTGAGATGAAAAAGACCGCTAAGATGGAAAAAGCTTCGAAATCAATCTCTGACATCAGCTTGGATGTTGATAGACTTGCTGGACAGGTATAAACTTTTCGTTAAGCTATTCGAATGGCAGCATTTGCATTGGTTGATTGACTATGATCTGTATTTTTTGATTGAATTTGGGTTGATTGGAATCGGGTAGGTGTCGGCTCTTGAATCAGTAATCTCCAGAGGAGGGAAAGTTGAAGAGAAGACTGTGTTGAACTTGATTGAAATGTTGATGAATCAGCTGATTAAATTGGATGGGATTATTGCTGATGGGGATGTCAAATTGCAGAGGAAAATGCAGGTAGTTTTGACATAGCATTAGGATGTGGATTTGATATTTTCCCATATGAAAATCACTTGTAAGAAACTAACTGAAATTTTCAATTTTGGTGTCGCCCAAAATGCAGGTGGTAAGAGTCCAGAAATATGTTGAAACTCTCGATGTGTTAAAGGTCAAAAACTCAATGCCTACTAGTAACGAAAGTCAAATTGCGCAACATCAATCACTTCTTCAACAGCATCAACAACAAAAGTACTCCAACGGGCAAATTTCTTCCCCAAATCAACAACATAAGTACTCGAATGGACAAATTTCTTCCCCAAATCAACAACAGAGGTACTCAAATGGACAAATTTCATCACCAAATCAGCAGCAGCCGAGGCATTCTGTTGGGCATTTGCCAATCCCAACAGAGCCCCAACCTCATCAGCAGTCAAGGCATTCAACTTCTAGCCCAGTGGTCATAACCACGCAATGGGAGACATTTGATTCGGCGCCACCCCCTTCTACCTCGAACCCCGTTAATTCAGTACATCCTAAATTCAATTGGAACTTGCTTTGAGTAAAGTTGTGGGTAAAGTATATTGTTCTAGTGTGTGTGGATGAGTGTTTTGTATGTGTGTCAAGTTGGTTTGGTATCTATTCTCCATTCTTTTCTGTATTTAGATTTCGTTAGAGTGCGTCCCCTCCACCCCCCTCTCTAAATTGTTATTCGGGAATAAATGGGGTTACTTCGATAACTACATTGTTCTTCTTATTTTCTTTGTAATCCTCCTAAGAAATCGCCACTGTATGTTTAGGATCTTAAGTGAGGATAAAGTGCATTGTGGACTCTCTCTCTGGTTGTGTGTTTGTGGCTCAAAGGAGGTCAATCCTCCTTATGGGAGTTTCTAGTGGGTGGGTGCATAATGATTAATGTTTTATTCCTTTCTTCATGTTGTGGAGATATAAGATGACAAAGAAGGGAATATGAATGAAGGAGATAATTGTACTTGAGATTAACTAACCCTGCCCCCTATGATAGAAAGACAAAACTCTCTTGATTATAAAGTGTTGTGCAGGAAATGATGACAGTTGATTAGTTTAAACATTTTAATGATCAGTTTTGTGATCCGAGTAACTTGAACGCCACTTTTCGTACACAAAGAAAACTTGATATCTTTTGTCCATTTTAACGAAGCAGGTGATGAAAAACCACTACCAGCAACCAAAGTGGAAGAGAAATATGATTAAGAGACTGGCTGTTACTTTTGAGGGATGGATTATGATAGGGTACACTGGAAGGGTGGGAGGCACCATATCAGTGCACATCTGCAGTTAGAGAGAAAGTAAGGGAGGTAGGATATGAGAACTACTAGAAGTGGAGAGTGAACGAAAAATGTGAATTAACCATCAAGAGAGAGAGAGAGGGAGAAGATTACTTTAATAACGCAGACTGGGAGACATCAAATTTGAGCTCACTTAGTAATACTTAGTTGATACAATTTATTTATGAATAAGACACAGCGCAAACACAACCAAGGGTTGTCCCAGTGGCAAGAGCGAGTGCTATATTTGGGGAGAACTCGTTTAGGTTTGGGGTTTGTTTTTCTATTGGGTGAGTACCTTGATTTAAGTGGGGGCTATGGTGATGTGTTGATATGCTAATTTTTCCCGAAGGTTTGAATTGCAGAGTCGAGGCCAAAGAGCCTGACAGTAGGATTGTTCCTCTGTTAGGAAAAAAAAAAAAAAATGCGGAAGGGTTCAAATCTTGAATTTTCAAAGGGGTTGGGGGTTTGAGGGCCAAGCTGTTTGTTGCCTATTATGACTCGTCTCCAAACAATGAAAGTATACTTGGAAACCATGTGCTTTATTGCCAAAGGCCCAAAACAAGAAAGGGAGGTGAAAACTTTAGCAGGTTCAGTAGAAACAAGGGAAAGGTTACCAATAGTTAAAAAAAATAGAGGAAGAAATAGTTTGCGATGATCAGTACAATAAAGTTGTAAAAACAGCAATAATGGTGAATTACCTTATAGACACCCAGAACAAAAAAAAAAACAAAATCAACAGTGTGACTTTGTATGAGAAAAATGTTAAAAGATCGTCACCACCTATTTGGCATTTTTCAAAGTCTTTCGGATGTTGTCGGAAACTTTCAGAAGTTTTCAAAAATCTCTAGAATTTGTTACTGTATTCCGGAAACTTCTAAACTATGCTAGAGTCGTGTAAGATTCTTTCGGAACATTCTTTCGGAACGAATTGGAATATGTTAGAACCTTTTGGATTCTATCAAAATCTTATATAACATAGGTGGAATCTTGTGGATTTCTCTAGAAGCTTCTAGAGTTGTTCTTGTTGGAAATTTGAAAGGATTGTGAATGAATTTGGGACACCGGAGGATCTGACGAGTCAACCAGAAGGTCTCAGTGGTTATAGTCCATTCATGCATCCATTGATGTATATTGATGATCTTATTAATTTCTCCATTTATGTTTTTTTGACGATTTCAAAAGTTTATAGGGTTTTTTTTATAAATAGTGAATCCGTATTTGGTTTTGGATATATCGAATGATTTCCGTGTGGTTTTCTGAAGAGAGAGACAAACATAATTAGTTCGACAGACGGTCGATTGGGAGGTATTCTATCGACCGAGTGAACCGTTTTGCCCTGGGAGACAGGAGCCGGAGCGATCCTCCAACACCTAAGGGGGGCAGCGAATCTGTTTTAAGTGGACTGTGATTTCACAGGACTCGGTTTGGTAACGTATTTTGTTTTTTCGAATGTATTGTAATTCCGTTCTGTAATTCGATTATTGATTTTAATGAAATTATTTTTTGGAATAGAATCTGATCAATCTGTTTGCGTTAGTTTTTTCTTACAATTCCTATGTAAAACCTTCTTTTGCTACCTACCAAAAAAAAAAAAAAGGAGTGAGACACTCAAGTGTAGTACGAAGGAAGTGTGAGACTCTGAGTCTTGCACAAGAGTGAGTCATAAACTCAAGTAAGTGTGAGGTGTCCAACATAGAGTTCAACTCTTCAAAAAATGATATAATGATGCATAAAGAGCATATGTTTCCATTTGTTAAGCAAATCATGCAGCAACAAGATCTTTGGTGCAATCATGTATTAAGACTAAATAGAATCGGAAAATAAAGGCAATTCTATAATAATTGCAAGTCATACAGAACAATCTAAAAATTAACGTAGATTATTAAGCAACTTCAATGAATATGTCACAATACCAAGCTAAAAACACAAGAAAATGTGAAAATTAAATCATCCACACGAATCCTTATGTTATATACTGTAACATGTATGTTCTATCACTCTAATCGAATTCCACACTTGCATATAAGGAAAAACACAATCTTCTGGTATGATTGACAAATATATATCTATAATCTCCTTTGCACATACTTGAGGAAAACTGACAAAAAATTTCATCCAAAAATATCTCTCTCTCTCTCTCTCTCACACACACACACATCAATGTTGGTTGTTTGTGGATAAAGCAGATGACTTTTGAGTCTTTTTATTGGTTGGTGCGTAATGATTTAACTTTTCTACAATTGCTGTCTAAGGAGGATGGATGCACGATGACAAAAAAGAATCTGTTCTGGATCTGTCTAACTTGAAATACATTGCTCCAATATTACCTAGGCTTTTTCATAGATTCTCTGTACCTTATTTTCTCAATATTTATGTCCTATTCATCGTTTTTCTGTTCTACTACTTATCGCATTGTTGTGCTCGCCTTCCAATATTCTTGAATTTTCATGACGAAGTTCGAAAGTAATATCACTAACATACCATATTTTCTTAGGTTTTTATTTGGATTTGCATTTATTTAGATTGCGTGGAAAGTTCACTTTTTTTCCACCACAAATATAAGGGATTAGGATAATTGTTATGCAGCCCGCACAATAGCCTCTATTATACACCAAAACTATGTTAATTCTTTATTTGACATCAATTTTTTTTTGTGTGTCTAAACTAGTTATTTTGATTGAAAAAATAAAATAAAAATTTCATAAACTTTACTGCCTCCAAGGCAGAGCTGACTGGTGGGGAGAGTGGTACGTACGACCCCCAAGTTCAAGTTAAAATAAAAAAAATTTGTTTTTTAATTTGTTTTTAGCAGTTTAAGTCACATTGCTGCAAACCCAAACCCGCCCCCCCCCAATCATAACATGCTCTCTCTCTCTTCCCTCTCACCTCGTAGTCGTCGTCCGCCGCCCGCCGGTTGCCACCCACCCCCCCGCGACATCGTGCGATTGTCGTCACTCTCCCCAGTCCGAACTCGGCCACTCCGATCTTTGAGGACACTCGTAAGGAGTTCGTCCGATCGTCATTCGTCGTCACGAACTCGACCACGGGACCAGACTAGATCTTCACAGCTTCACCGAATCACTGACCACTATTTCTATTAGCAAATTTCTTACCTGGGAAATTGCCACAGTAAGTGAATGTCTGAATGATGATGGGTTTTTTATTTTTGATCAATTTTAATAATAGTTGCTTCTATAATGTTTGGGGGATTTCTTGCCATTTGCCGATTGGTATTTCGTATTTGGAGATTTTTTGTTCCAGATTCCTTTTGTTTATTTTGAAAATAGTGATTTGATTTCCAGTCTTTGAGGCTTCATTGTTTGGTTTATAGGGTAGATTGTTATGACAAGGAACTAAAGGAAGCCCTTACGAGGTCTTACTGGAACCTTGGGTCCTTTTGAATTTGGTGTGTTTGGTCCAAGTCAAGTGTTAGATATATGGTTGTTGATGACATATATTGATATCTCTGTGTGCATCTGAATTTGATGATATCCTACAAAGACTTCATTCTTATGGAGTTACTACTATAATATTTCCCCATAATACTTTTTTCTTTTTCAAATTTGGTTAGTAAAGTGTGATTATTGTCGGAATACGTTTATGTTTTTATGTTGAATATTATCATTAGAACACATTTATGATTTTATGTTTACTATTATAATTTTGTTATTAGTAGTGTCATCTCAGTATTAAATCCTGGCTTTGTCCTGACTGCCGCCTTACTTTTGAGAAAACAAGTAATTGACATTACTCAGTCGAACCTCTTTCGATCGCACTATTTGGATTTTATTCTTTTTAGGCCTATTGGGATTTGGTTTGAGAATGAGAAATGAAACACAAAGAGGACTGACTATGTGGTCCAAAAATATACAAATAGGCGAAAATGGATTAAATTTTATGACCCAAAAGTTGTGTGCAATTGGTTATTCTTTAATTTTAAAAAAAAATTATTTATGTATCTTATGTATTCGTAATAGTATATTATTTTTTTATAAAAATTAATATATATATATATATATATATATATATATATCATATATTTTTTTTCTCCCATGTATGTTTTTTTTATAACGGAAAGTACATATATATTCTTAACCTATCACAATCGAGCAAAAAAAATTATCGCAAGTTTGTTGTAAAAAAGTCAATGCAACTTACATTTCTTCTTCAATGTCTATTATTTTATTAAAGCATTAAATATTAACTTTGGCTGATTTTCTATAAATTGAAATAGTTAATATATCTCATTATTGTTATCGTCTACATATGTTTTAACTATGGACGGCATATGTACATCCTATCCCATCACATTTCTAAATAAAAAAATTGTGAAATTCAACTTTCTTTTCTTTTTTAATTAAAATTTTAAATATTGACTTTGGTCGACTTTGAGTAAATACTTTTTCTTCTTCGTTAGTTAGTGATAACTAATTTAATAATCTGTACTTTCTAAACATACATATTCTAGTGAAGAGAAAATAACAAAAGTATAAAATTATGTCTAAAATTAATTAATTTTATTAAAGACGAAAAATACAGGGGAGGTTAATATGGTTAAAATACAGGGGAATGACTGGAGTTATCTATACCTTCAAAAGAAATGGGGTGAATTATACGAAACTTCATTCAATCCATGCCTGTCAAGGAGGGTAGAATAAGAAGGAGACGGCAAATTGCAGATATTGTGAAAGACCAGGGAGATATCCATTGTGAAAGTGCGATGGAAAAGAAGGAGAATAGCCCTCAAACAAGATTAAAAAAACTAACCCAACACATCAATATCCACACAGGACATAATAAGAAGAAATACTCATCACCATATGTGAACTAGAGCAGACAATTAATATAACAGGTAAAAAGATGGGTATCCACTTTTATGAGGAATATACGTTCAAGCCTTACAGAGAATCATCCAAGTGGAAGAAATGGAATAACCAATGAGAGAAGGTGATAGAGTCGGTGTTTGACTGGCTTGCTGGTGTATACAAGTAGTATAATGAGCCTTGGTGGAAGAATCAAGAAGAAATACATATCCGAATTGCTGAAGCCAAATAAGCCAGAAATGATGATGATTCAAGAAATTAAACTAGAATCTATATCCTAAAGGGAGGTTCAGAAGTCATGGTATGAGTCAAAAATGAAGTTTGCAGTATTACAAATTGAAGGGAACTTAGGAGGCCTACTCACAATATGGAACGAAGAGGTCTTTGAACCAAAAGAAAATCATTGAAAGTGATCCAATGAGGTTTACCTGGAATTGTCTCAGATCACTGTCCTATCCCGATTTCTGATGAAATTAAAGAATTGAGGCCCAAAACCATTCAGGGTTTGTTGATACTTGGTTGTCTCATTCTAAATGTATAAAGATTATTAAGGAGTCATGAGAGTGATCACAAGCTGTAGATTGGGCTGGTTTTGAAATAATGGAAAAACTGGAGAAAGTAAAAATATAACTGAAAGAATGGAACACCATTGAGTTTGGGAATATCAATTCTAAAGTAATATCCATGGAAGAAAAAACTAAGTAGCTGGACATTATATCTGAACAAAGGCCATTGTCATTTCAGGATAGAAGGAAGGGTAGAGGGGATCTTCGGCAAACCAGCAGATTAGCAGAGAGTTTCTGGAGACAAAAGTCTAAGAGCTTGGTTTTGCCATTCTATGGCCAACAATAGGTACAGAAAAACTTTATTGGCTGGTTGGAGATCAATGACTCTCTTTCTCAAGACCCTGCAGCCATGAAAGAAGCTACAGTGTGCTATTTCAAAGAGATTTTTTCAAAAAAGTTGGGGCTCCAAGCCTGAGATCAGAGGGTTTTTCCCAAAAACATTCAAATGGAGGAAAGTCTGGCTCTTGAACAATCCTTCTCAGAGGAGGAAATTGGTAATCTCATGCAAGATTGTAGTAGTTTCAAAGTTCTAGGGCCAGATGGCTTTAATTTTGCATTCATCAAGAAAGCAAGGAAAACTATAATGTCTCAAGACAAGGGCAAACTTTTGAGAAGCATCAATAGAACTTTTATGGCCCCTATGCCTATGTGGATGGACCTTCCAATCTAAGAGAATTCAGACCAATTAGCATGGTGGGATGTCTTTACAAAATATTATCCAAGGTCCTAGCCAACTGACGATACTACGTACCACCAGTAATAGGTGAAACATGGGCTGCATTCATAGAGAAAGGCAAACTTTGGATGGTATTCTTATTGCAAATGAGAAAATAGATGGATGGAAAAAGAAGAAACGTACGGGAATTATATTCAAGGTGAACTTTCAGAAAGCATACGGTTGTGTAAATTAGAAATTCCTTTCTAAAATATTGGCACATGTGGGTTGTGGTGAAAAATGGAATAATGTGTGACAACCACCTCTCTTTGTATACTTTTTAATGACTCACAGCTATAGATTTCAGTATGAAAAGAGGCCTATGGCAAGGTGATCCCTTGTCCCCTTTTGTTTTTAATGTGGTGGTTGAATGATTATACATTCTACCGGAAATGGACAAACAACAAGGTCTTATAAAATGATTTTTTGTTGGAGACTTTGGTATGACTATCTCTTACTTACAATTTGCAGGTGATACTGTCATATTTTGCAATTGTGAAATGTCTAAAATTTTCAATCTAAAAAGAATTCTTAGATGTTTTCAACTTATTTCTGGATTACGAATTAATTTTGCCAAAAGCCAACTATGTGGCAAGGGGTTTCAGAGAAAAATATTATACAACCATTTTCAAATATTCTCTGTTGCAAAATAGTAAAGCTCGCCATTAAGCACCTAGGACTACCTGTTGGTGCCAGTCCAGGTGGAAAAGGAAATAACTATCCATTGGTGGTAGGCTCACTTTGATTAAGGTTACATTAAGCAGCCTTCCATTATATTATATGTCACAATTTAAGCTGCCAGCATCAACAGCTAATTATCTGAAAAAGGTGCAAAGAAATTCCTTTGGGGGGATTATGCAGAGAAGAAGAAAATTCACTTTGTAGCTTTGTAGCTTGGGTGAGAGTAACAAGCTGCAAAAAGTGTGAAGGGTTGGGAGTGAAGAAATTGTTGATACAGAATTATGCTTTGTTAAGTAAATCGTGCTTTTAGAGAGGAAATATGAATACAAAAAAAAAACCAGGCTGGTCGCTTTAAGGTGTTAGAGAGGAAATATGAATACAAATGCAATTCTTGGTGTCATGACTCATCCCAATAGGGCGAGGATCAACGACTGATCAGTGAAATTAACTCACAAAAACCTCATCAATAAAATAGTTTGAGAATTTTCTAATAATTACATTAAAATATTTTAAAATATAATTAGAGTTGCAGAAGTGCAATTGATAATATCCATACTAAATACCCAAGAAAAGTGTCATTCATCATAATACAACCATTCAAAATGAAGTGAAATTACAATTTCAATTATGGCTTAAACACGGCTCAACAGAAACAAAATACATAAGTCTTACAAGTTCCAAACTCAAAGTGCATAATTAATCCAAAATATATACAACGGGGTTTCAAAAGATCTAGACCCCGTTTGTTAAATTTCTTTGTAATTTGGGATTCGTAAGGTGGTGGGATTAAGATGTGATTCATAATACTAGTGGATTATTAAAACTAATGTTATATGTTTGTTTGTACTTGGAATAAGATTAATAGTGCATGGTTAATGTTTGTTTGTAAAATGGAGGGATGAGATTAAAATACACGTTTACAAATTTTCCCACACCTTGATTGTTAATTTTGTTTTCTTGGTCATTCCAAATGAAATCCCATCGATCTGAATGTGTACAAATGTTTCCATAATTTGTTCCGGTTGGCAGGCTTTTTCATTTCTTTCAAAATAATAATTTAGACTCGTTTTGTTATCGTAGCTTATCTAAATCAATAAATCTAAACACAATTCTTAATTCTAGATTCAAATACCAATCTATGCAAGTTTATTTAACTTCAGACACAAAATAAACAAATCAAAACATAGAGAACTACCAAACGAACTCGTATACCAATCAATACTCTGACCAAATTGAAGTAACCCAAAATTACGTTAGATTGAAATTGATAGCTAAAAATCGTAGATGATAACTGACCATTTTGAGGTTGATTGTGGAATCTTACAATTCTCCTTTATTAAACGAGAGGATTGTACAGAGATAGAAACGAGGGTTTCAAACCAAATCTATGAAGATGATGGATTCTCTTACCTGGACGATTGTAGAAGTGCATGGATGTTGGCGATAGCAATGAAGATGAAGTCGCGCTGAGCAACAATCAACGGAGGGCTAATTCGGTAACTCTTCAAAGCAGAACAACAATCGGCTTGCTAATACTTGGTATAACATGGTATTCTTAATACGCTATAGTGAGGAGATTCCCAATCCCTTCACCTTACCAGTCCGGTCCAAACTCACAAAGCAAACACTAATTATTCCATGCATGGGCGAGCTTATCCCATCCCAAGTCCCTAACAAGATTAACAAATAGGGCCTTAAAGTAGTACAACAACTTAAACGACAGCTACACATAATTGTCGTCGCCTTCCTTACCTAAAATATTAGTTTTATAAAAACATTATTAGCACATAGCTAGTGTGAAAATAAGTTATGTCAAGTTTATTAATTTACCATGAATAATCCTTTCTGCCATTTAAAACCCATTTCTTTCGAAGTAGTTATGCTACTAAACCATAATGCTTCAACAATTTCAAAGGTCCAAGGTCTTGGCCAAGGCCAAGTGTCAATTTACTTGCACAATTTGTAAACCATTCCTCATATGATCATTCATTCATTTGTCCAATGTACGACTGCCAGTTGTGCTTAGATGGCAACCCTAGATATATAAATAGTCAGTGTGATGTCACCCTTATAATCACCTTGGCCATAATTCCTCCCTTATGCGTCTCTATCTGCTATTTACAAACCCCTAGCGAGCCGAACTTTACCGTTTGAACTGTATATTCTATGATCATATATTCGCATTGAAAAATCCTTATAGATTAACTTGTGGGGGTCGCGAATAATCTCCAGTCCGATCCGATTTGTTTTCTCGATCCAAGTTGCTCTTGTAGCCTGTGCATGGAACAACTAATTAATACCACTTGGTTGTTTCCAATCGGAGGGACTCCGATACTCAAGTCTGAATGTGTGGGATCAAAACACAATAGTGATTATACTTGTAATTGATTGCGTACCTGATCTTGCTTTGCCTTTCCATATCTATAAGCCATCGAGTGTCCATTTTTAGTAATACATCCCTGGAGAATTTTCCCTTATTTAATGATATCAAATCTCTGTATTTGCATACAAGAGGACTTTCCAAACCTGGTGCATTCCCTAAAGTTAGTCATTGCCATATTCGCTCTTTTCTATTTAGGGTTTGCCAAATCTGGCTATTTTCTTGTAGCATAAGAGTTTTCTAAACAGGAACATTTTCAAAATCTCGAACTTTCCTATTCTAGTGTCCTTCCAATTCTAGAAAATTCTAACCATTTGACCGAGTGACGGATCGATCAACTAGGCATAGAGGCTACCTATGCACCGAGCCCCCAGTTTCACATTAGTAGTCTCTCGACCTATTCGACAATATAATTATGGCGATAGCTCACGTTGCCGACACAACCCAGCTATTCGATCATCTTCTCGGTGACGGATTAGCCTATAATTCGGCCCACCACAATAGCCCCTCAACTAAGCGTCGGCTCGGCTAGCGGTTGGTTGACACAAGTGGCCGAACTAATAAAGCTGCAACATGCTTACATATGTTGGTTTTTCATTTTGTATGCTTCATTGAGTCGAGTCTTGGCGTTCTTTGTATTTAAACCACCGAAGAATGTTTGGCGCATTCCATCGAACACACAGTTCATTTAATCATTAGATTCATAATTCTTGAACAAGGGGATCTTATTCTTCACTGAGTTTACCCTCGAGTGTGATTTGTCTTTTCGGCAATTTCACCAAACATCTATTTTGTGAGACTTGTGATTCCCAAATAATGGAATACTATCCCTTATCGAGCACGTCCTTGGACGTGATTTTCTCTTGTCGGTAATTTCACCGACGTTCACCTCGGTTATACTAGGTCTGAGTCTCCCAAACGATGGGATCCCAACCTTTAATGAGTGTCATCTCGTTGTTCGAGAGATTGGTCTAGGGTTCTCGTCTTTGAGACCCCAACATTTAGTATCTTCTCGGTCGTTTGAGATCAGTCCGAGGCTCCCATCTTTGGGACCCCAACTTTTAACATCTTCTCATTCGTTCGAGATCGATCTGGAGCTCCCGTCTTTGGGACCCCAACCTTTGTTATCTCGCTTTTTTGGCCAATATGCATTTTTTATACTTCAATTTCAGATAGTGTGCCTTTTTATGTTTTGTTGATAGCGGCCGATATGCCATTCGGTTGACACGCCTCTTAATGTTTGTCTAGTATCTTCGGCCAATGTGCCTTTCGTTTAGTTCGCAATGGCCGAGGTGCCATTTTACCAATTTTCTCCCCCACTAAGGGTTTGGAAACCTGGAAAATCATTGCAAACTCTTAATGGCTCGAGTATCTCGGCTGCCCACTTATCTGCCTTAGGGCTCCACGTATGGACCCTGGCCTTTCATGAGCTCCTCGGGCGTCCAAGGTTGGTCTAGGGCTCTTTCGGCTGAGGATTCTAACCTTTAGTGAACTGTCCCTTAGATGAAATATTGGTCGGCCATTCCACGAACATGAGAATAAACAATTGCTGCACGAAATAAATTTCATATTGTCTTGAGTGAAGTCTTCTGAGATTTGTGGCATTCCATGGCCATGTTATGGGTTTTTCCTCCATGTCTTCTAATCTGTAAGCCCCCATGCTAACTTGTTTCGTGAATTGGTAATTTCTAATCGCGATAGCGTCGCAAGTCAGTACTCGGCCTTTCTTTGATTCTGTTTCTTTTTTTCTTTCTTTCTTTCTTTTTTCTTTTCTCTTTTTTTTTAAGCATGTCCTTCAAATTTTCTCTTGATTTTTTGTTGGTTCGGTCAACTACCAGACCAAGTGTTGGGCTACTATCCACCTCTTGAGATCCCTACCTCTTTCGTCTGCTGAGGCCTAATTTTTTGTATATTGGTTTGGTCAACTACCGGACTGAACGTTGGGTTGTTGTCCATCTCTTGATCTCCCTATCTCTTTCGTCCACCGAGGCCTAATTTTATGTATGTTGGTTCGGTCAACTACCGGACCGAGCGTTGGGCTGCTGTCCACCTCCTTCCTTACCTCTTTCGTTCGACTACTAGCTGAGGCTATATTTTTTATATGTTGGTTATGAGCTAGGAGGTGCCTCTGAAAGCGGTGGATCCGTTAAAACGCCATCATCTACACATGCACTTTTTTATTTTCCTTCATGATTGGACGGTCCTGCCAGAGCATCACCATTGTTTCTCGTCGTTCTAACTTCTATCATCAACAGAGGTTTTACCATCGTATTTATTAGAAACGAGAGATTATCGTTTCCCCAGCGGAATCACCAATTGTGGGGGTTGCGAATAATCTCCTATCTGATCCGATCTGTCTCCTCAATCCAAGTTGCTCCTGTAGATTGTGCATGGAGCAACTAATTAGTATCACCTGGTTGTTTCCAACTGGAGGCATTCCGATGCTCAAGTCAGAATGTATGGGATCAAAGCACAATAGTGATTATCCTTGTAATTGATTGCGTACTTGATCTTACTTTGCATTCTCATATTTATAAGCCATCAAGTGTCCATTTTTGGTAATACAACCTTGGAGAATCTTTCCTTATTTAACGATATCAAATCTCCGTATTTGCGCGCAAGAGGACTTTCCAAACCCGGTGCATTCCCTAAAGTTAGTCATTGCCATATTCGCTCTTTTCTAATTCGGGTCTGTCAAATCTGGCTATTTTTTTTGTAGCATAAGGGTTTCCTAAACAAGAACATTTCCAAAATCTTGAGCTTTACTATTCAAGTGCCTTTTCAATTATAGAAGATTCTAACCGTTTGACCAAGTGACGGGACGGTCAACTAGGCATCGAGGCTGCCCATGCACCGAGCCCCAATCTCACATTAGTAGTCTCTTGGCCCGTTCGGTAATATAATTATAGCGACGACCCACATTTTTAACACAACCTAGCTATTCGATCTATCTTCTAAATGATGGGTTAGCCCATAATTTGGCCCACCACATAACCCTTGGCTTATGTAAACATAAAGCATTTCACATTTCAACTCATTTCATGCAATCATGCTTTGGTCATGTTACTAAATTTCAACATATTTCATGCTTGCTTACCAAAATCAATGTACTTGTGCAAAGGTATCATGCTTATAAGTCAAAATACCCATGTTTCGGGTCCGTCATGCTTGCAAACACCACACTTCACTTATCATCATTATTGCAAAAAAAATAATTGCTAAAATACAAGTAAAGGTGGTATAGCAAGACTCATCTTATTGCGTCACGATGCTTGACAAACTATAATGTATCCTTCCACGAGCTCGTCCCCTACATTATCAAATGCAGCACCTTAATTTCATTATATAGATCCAACATGTACCTCCTACAGTATGTTACCATACTTACCCCTATGTCAGTACTCGTAAAAAGCCATTCCGATGAGTGGGAGGCTGTTCTACTCCTACTCATCTTTCATCATCGTTGGTCTTTTTGACATAACATTATCGGCTGTCTTCCTTCAAGTAAGAAAGAAACTTGTAGTAAGTGACATGATTCACTTATGATTATCGGTTGCTCGGGTGCCAAGCTAGTTTGAGAATTGAATCCTCGTGACGAAGATTCCAACAACTAGTTTCTTGTAGGCCCTATTCTGTATGCTCATCTCCTCCTCCTCCTCCTTCTTTTGAATTAGTCAATAGCCCAGGAGGCTCTCAGAACAGATTTGAATTTCTGAATTAGTAAAATACTAACCAAGAATGCCTGATCAAGGTCAAAAGGGTGGCAGGGTTCCCTTGTTACTTATTTTTTAAATATATTATTTAGGTTATCTCAAAGCCTCACCTTATTTATCAAGTCAAACGCGTGTGCAAGTATTTTATTATGAGTTACGCGGTGGCATGAAGCACAAGATCTATGATATGCTCTATCTTCGAATTAAACTATCGAATACAAATTAAGGAAAAATAATTTAAATTTAATAGGTATATATTCTCAACTTCATAGACTAGGCGGCCGTTATCTGATGATATATGTTTCGGAATGATACTAAATAAATTGTGTTCACACATACATATATAGAATACTTATTTATCAAGTCAATTTTTTTTTTTTTTTTAGTTTTGCGTCAAATTTTAATATCATGTTCTAATTCTCAAAAAACGTGGTCCATTACACACACACACACACATTTTTTTGTTTATCATGTTCGAACGGCCGGTATTCACGCAATGTATGGACGTGTGAATTTTGATGAAAGTGGTGCTTAGTGACTCGTAGGGTTGAACTAAGGACATAATAAACTTGAAGAGTGAGGAAGAGGGAAAAAAAGGACTTTTCACTTGAAAAATGAGTAAAATGAAATATCTAATTCACGGTATTATTGAAAATAAATTTAGAGTCCAAAATAATTTTAAACTATGTAGAGAATGAGATCATAAGAAACTCAATACACACGGGGAGGAAAATGCACTTAAATGCCCATTATAAACCTATAATCTAAATCCACATCTCTTCATTTTCTTCATACTAACATTTTCTTCCCCTTGTAACCACCACCATCATTTTCTTCCCCTTGTAACCACCACCATCATTTTCTTCATTTCTCATACCACCACATTTTTCTACGGCACTTAGTTTGTATCTCTGTGAAATTATTCGTTCTTCACATGTAAAATCTTCACATTCTAAGATCTAAATAGCCACCATTTGAATTTGACAAAAGAAGTTCAAACATAAATACCTTCGATTTCCAACAAACAACCATTGATTTCAATATTGGCGATGATTCCATTGCGTCGTGGAGTTCGTTGTATTTTATTTGAGCGAAATACTTTATTATACAACTTTGATGTCGACGAAAAATCTGACACGCAATTTCTCTTCAATTTGACGCAGTCGATGTAGCAACTATCGAGGTTCAAATTGAAACAAACTTTAAACCATGGCAGTCAAACCAATTTTCCCGATGATGCTATGAAAGAATTTCCCATTAACCTTTTCCAATGAGCCAAGAGATTTGGACAAACTTTTTGCCACGATTTCATCATTCCATGATTTGGGGGTTTAGTTGATTGATTTAGAATTGGAACTGAGTTGTTGCTTGATTTGATCATAAAATTGGATTTGGGTTTTCGTTTTGGAAGCATACAATGAATTGGTAAAAAATGGGATAAAGTGAAAGCAAAATCCAATTGAAACCAAAATAATTCTTTGAACCTTGATAACTGTCAAATGTAACTGCTACCTATGTGAACGTGCTCTCAATTTGAAGTTGTGTAAATGTGGTTTACATTAATACCCGGGAATCGATTTTCAAACCCCCATTTTAGTCTCATGCACTCTTTTTTTTGTCATTATTATACAAAATTACTAAAATACGATTTTATTGTATAATCTCTATTCCTCTTTTGTTTAAATTAGTATAATACCCTTACAATTAATTAAAATTAAATATTTTTATTTTTTATCTTTATTCTATTTTCTTTGTATTTGTCATCATGGTTTATTGGTTCATCTAGACGAAAGAAATTTAAAAAATATAAATTTATGTTAAAAAATTCATTAAAATAAAAAATAATTCTAAAAAAATGTTGTTTTGGGCTTATTTTGTTGTCTTTATTTAGAAAAAAAATTTAATTTTTGTTATGTATTAATTTCTTTATAGTTAGTAGTTTGTCAATTAAAAAAAAGTTGAGAAAATACAAAAAAATAAACTCAGAACAACGATTTTTTAGACTTATTTTTGTTTTTAGTGAAATATTTTTAGATTTTGAAAATAATTTTATATTTTTTAAATTTCTTTCATCGAGGCAAACTAATAAATCATAAAAAATGACGCAAAAGTAACAAATACAAAAAAAAAGGACAAAAAAAAAGATTATTTACTTTTAGTTAATTGTGGGGTAATATAATAATTTAAACACAAGAAAAGAGTAAAGATTATTTAATAGAAAGTTATTTTAATAACTTTGTATAATAAGGAGAAAAAAATGAATGCATGTGGCTAAAACGGGAGTGTGAAAATTACTTTCCTTAATACCCTTGTAGTTATTGGGGTAAAAGGATGTGAAAGTATCGGAAAAAATAATTTAAGATGGCAATTTGAAAAATTAAAAAAGTGAGCCGGCTTCAAAATTTTGTTCACACCAACTTGGTTGTTTCCTTTATAATAGTATAAATATCTCCTTTTTTCACAAAATAAGAAGAAAATTATTGATCCACTTAAAAGTTACTTGAGAGCGATAATTCTTTGTTATTTATTTTTTAAATATATTATTTAGGTGTTATCTCAGAGCCTCACCTTATTTATCAAGTCAAACGCGTGTGCAAGTATTTTATTATGAACTACGCGGCGGCATGAATCACATGATCTATGAAATGCTCTATCTTCAAATTAAACTATCGAATACAAATTAAAGAAAAATAATTTAAATTTAATAGGTATATATTCTCAACTTCATAGACTAGGTGGCTGTTGTCTGATGATATATGTTTCGGAATGATACTGATTAAATTGTGTTGACACATACATATATAAAATACTTATTTATCAAGTCAAAAATTTTTTTTTTTTGGCATTTGTTAGTTTTGTCTCAAATTTTTATAGATTATTCATTTGTTTTAATGAAAGTAATTTATTAAGTATAAAATTATATTTAAAAATTAAAAAATACTAAAATTAAAAAAATAAGTCAAAATTAACTCTGTTTTTAATTATTTTTGTTTATTTATATTTATTAACTCTGTTGTTCCCACTCCCATGAGTTTGCAGGGGACTGGAAAGGAAAGTTAGCTGCAAAGTTTGTCGGAGTTAGTTATGGTTAGTTGTAAGCTATGCTAGCTCGACAATTAGGAAATAGGAGAGTTTGTTGTGCGTTGTGCACAACAGAACAAGTTGCTGCGCATCAAAATGATTATCAAGAGTTGAGAATCTATAAGTTTTTCATTCGATTATTAGACGGTCATTCATTCACAAACGTATGCTATTACGTAAGCAAGGTTTATCTGTGAGTTTTAGAAACATACTTGAAAGCGAAAGGTTGCGTTTATTGAACTGCCTCAATCCATGCACCAGCGCATGCGCATGTCCATGTCTAACGTCTATTGATTATCTTATTTACTGTATCAATTTACTTATTGGATCTATGAAATTTAGAAATATAAATAATAAATTGAGAGTACTGAGATATATATATATATATATATATATATTTATATATAAATCAAAATGATTAAACAGTGTGACTTTGTTGTTTGTTCACCTTCTGCTGTGAGGGACACATCGAGATTTCGCTGTGATTATCAAAAAAAATTATTTGATTCTAATTAATTTCTTTGATTATCAAAAAAAATTCAACTCAATCGAATATCGGTAATTATTTGACCTAAAATTTTAATGCGAACTGATAGACTTATGGGCTTTGTTACTGGGTAATGCCCCAATATGCAAGAGGGATGGGACGGACAAAAGACCCAAGTTGGTCTGCACGTTCGCTTAACCAGCCCATTGGTTATGGGCACACGTCCAGCGCATGGGCCTATAGTTGAGTAGAGACCCAACCCGGATAACTCGATTGTTGTGCTCCTTGTAGACTCAAGGTGGTTCGGCTAGACCACGTGAAAGCTAACTTTGGTATGCCATGCATGACGTCTTAAGCTCGATGATTATATTTGACTTTATTGGGTGAGTGCCCAGCACATGCTTACTTGGAGCCAATTACAACCCCCATGTGTAAGGTACGAAAAAATCCCTAAAATTATACATTTTAACTGAATTACTCTAAAACCTTCACTCTCTACTTTTTTTTTTTTTTTCGTATTTTCTAAGGAGTTAACTTCAACCTCAAAGTGTCTTCCCGCTAATAGCCGGACGACACTAACTAATTTGTGGCTCTTGCAATCCATAGGGTTCGAATAGAAGACTTGCAAATTTAATTATTTAGAGATAAATTCACCGGATAAAAAACTCCACATACATTCTGTACTAAGTTTGAAAATTTTGAAGTGGAGGAGGGGTGAAGTAATTAATGAGATACGCAGGTGTGATTTTAGAGTATAATTTATAAGCTACAATCAAATTACGCAGGTGTGATTTTAAAAACCATCTAACATCATACCTTTTCGAAAATCATATAGGATTTCTCAACTCATTGGATTGATCGTCCAATTACAAGCTAGCAATTATTTTCAGTGTATAAATTGATTGATTGGATGACATTTTAGATGCCAAGTTGAATTAACTGAGAGTATATATCATTTCAAAAATCGTGTAAATCACGGAATGAATATTTGATTGGCGACCTTTGAGATAAATGACCACAACTTTGAATTTGAATTCTTCGTGCGTACATACCTTGCGAATCACCAGAGAATGGGAAAAACAATATTATTGTAATTCTCAGAAAGATATTTCGACGCGTCCTGCGAACAATAAAAAAACAATTGGTAGGAACAATAGCAAATTAAATCTTGATTTGAAAAAAATCAAATCATTAGGCACGTTAAGAGGGCACAAAATTGATTAAGCAGTAAGACAATCTTTATAGTCTTTCTTTTATAAGCTTGATTACAAAAAAAAATCTTAAAAGATTATCCATACGAATCAAGATAACTCAGAAAATATAAGTTTCTAAAAGTGTCAACTGTCAATCGATGGGTACACGAACGAACATAGTTATTTTGACTATAGAACCATGCCTATCTGTTGAAAGACTCAGAGGACGAGGATCCATCGGAGTTAGGTAGTCAATAATCTTAGGATGGAATGACGTGTCACGTATTTTGTATTATGATCATGTATTGGCATACTTGTATACATGCTAGTAGTAGTAAGTTATGTGATCATGGTATAATTTTCTTTCAAAAACTCGTTAAGGTTGCTCGCACGTTAGATTGTAAGATTGTAAAATTATTTAACAATATAATTTTTTGTTCGAAATTGTCACACCTTTAGGTCACTTTTTTGAGACTTTTAATGTGCCCCTTAAGTAGCACACAAGGGAGTGTAGTTATAAAATGCATAATGAATTGATTCAATGTTACTCGTCTATAGTGAGAATTTTAAGTTTTTGGTATAATTTTTTATTTTTTAAATTCTTCTCGTTAAGAGAAATTAATAATTTACATAAATTAAACACACAACAATAAAAATGCAATCAGAATTTAAATAAAAATAAAAATAAAAATTTAATTAGATATAAAAGCTGCATCGAGTATTCAGTTGAATACCCTCAGTTTTTGTAACCACGGTACTTCTACGGTATATATGTTCTTATTGTTCATTGCAGTGGTATTATTGAACACACAACCATTCCTAATTAACACTAATATTTTATCACAATTTCATTTACACATTGTCTAATTTGTTTTATTGTGTTTACTTAATCCGCTACAGCAAAATGTACTTTTGGCGACGAAATTAGCGACTAAATTAAATTTAGTCGCCTAAATGATGAATCTTTGGCGACCATAATTTTTTGGGAAATGTAACATTTTTGGCGACTAAAGTGTATTTAGTCAGGAAATGTCAATCTTGGCAAAGATTATGACTTTTGGCGACCAAAATATATTTAGTCGGCAAATATCATAACATTTGCTGACTAAACAAAGTTTAATTGGTGAAGATCAATACTTTTGGCGACCAAAGCACATTTAGTCGGCAAATGTCATTCATTTGCCACAATACGTATACTATATTATATTACATATATATACATACATTATATATGTATAGTATATGTATATGTGTATATGTATGTATATTTGTATATATATGTATGTATACGAATATACATATATTATATATACACATACAATATATATATATATATATATATATATATATATATATATGTATACGGATAGACATATATTATATATAGTATACGAATATACATATATTATATATATGAATATTGTATATATACGTATATATATGTATATATACATATACTATGTATTGTATGCTGATATACATATATCTACATATATTATATATAGTATACGAATATATATATACACACACACACACACATTGTATTTGTACATATAATATATGTATATGTATATATGTATGTATATTATAGAGTATTTTAGGGTTGTAGGGTGTATGGTGTATACAGACTACATGTAATCTATATATACATGTATATGTATATGTATATAGATATGTTAATATATATGTATGTATGGGTATATAATATAGAGTATTTAGGGTTTAGGGTGTAGGATATATTATATGTGTGTGTGTGTGTGTGTGTGTGTGTGTGTGTGTGTGTTTAGAGTACATGTACTCTAGATACACACATATACTCTTATATATATATATATATATATGGGAAAGGTTTTACGGACCAACACTTTTTTAGACTAATATTAAACCAATATCTAAACTTTTCATTCCTGATTAAATTTTAATGATTTGAACCGTTCAATGTGTTTGAAACATGTTTTTAAGGGTAACTGTGAGAAATCAGCTCAAAATTATTACTGGAAAAGACTTAATCCAAATAGTGGTTTATAAAATACATACACACACATATATATGTATAGTGGTTAATAATATTTTTAGTTTTATTAATAAAAATATTTTAGTTGTACATATATAAGTTTTCGTAGTTTGAGAGTTCATTTGATATAATAAATACGTGTATTTTTATTACTAAATACAAGTGTGTAAGTAGACTAGTGGATAGGTATTTGGTTATTATAAAAGAGGTGGTGGGTTCAAATCCTAGTGGTGGTATATTGTTAGTTTATATATTACCATGATTATGTGGAATTTTTTGCTTATGTCAGCGCCACGTGGATCCTCAATTCGGCTACTAAAATAACAACTAAATTTTTTGGTCGGCAAATACTTTTGGCGACTAAACATGTAGTCGAAAATTATGTTTTTTCTTGTAATGATCTAAACAGAATAGATCTAGCGCGCACGCACGCACACACACACACACACAAAAACATGTTTGAATAATAAACAAGATATAGAAACCTAGCGCAGGGAAAAGATGAGTGTGAGATTTGACTCGAGTTACGAATAAGAGTGTGAGATTTGACTCGATAATATATATATTTTTTGTATCCTCGGATCCAACCTGATATATATATGTTTAAGACCTCATCCAATCGGGCCGCAAGTGATTAAGGGCCCAAATGGATGCCGCTTTAATTTTTGATGTGTTAAATAAAGGAGGTGTGTTAAATAGTCGAGTGCGTTAAATAAGGCGAGGTGGTCCGCATTGATGTGATTTTTAAAAAGGATGTGTTAAATAACACAGTAATTGAATGGATGGTCACTTTGAATGTGTTAGACAATAAAAAGATGTATTAAACTGTCAAAATATACTTTTGCCTTTCATCATAGATTTAATGTATTATTTTAAAAATTAT
>JABCMJ010018184.1:0-29857 GCA_014822125.1 Arbutus unedo | reverse complement strand
ACTATTGACACAATAATTAAGAAGTGATATCACTATTCATCAGAATAGATGTTAATGACCAGATACATTTTTACACTTAAAGAAATGACATGACTATTCATCCGAATAGATGTTAATGGTTAGACGCAATGTTACACTTAATAATCAACCCATCAAAATTTATATAAAAGTCAAAACAAATAAATTCTCTTTAAATTTCTTCAACTAGTATTACATGAAAATTAGTTGTAATCAATTTTTCATTAACTCCTTCACGGTTTTGAAGAAACCAAATATATATTCTGAAAGTATTTTTCCAACAATATCTTAGTTACACAAATTGTTCTAACATATAAATTTTATCTATGTAATGTTCTCGAAAGTTATTATATTTGTTTGTTCTATCAGATAATGTTCTTTTTTGTGTTTCTAATTTGCTTTGAAAAATAATTTATTTGTTTTAGCAAATAAATTTTTTAATTTCATGTCAGAATTATTATACAAAGTTGTCGAAGAAAACATTATATTTTCTAATTTGAAGTACAGATTCACAACTATAAATTAAAACAAGTCAACACAAACAAAAATATCATATTCGCAAATCATGATATAACTTACTAATGAATTTTGAAAATCACAGAAAGACCGCAACCGAGACAAATATAAACACAATATCGATCAATCGACAAGAGAGAAACACAAATCGAGTGATAACAAACACAAAAGAGAGATCGATCAACAAATAGCATAGAGAAAGAAACAAAAACAAAGAGAGAGATTGAAAACAACCCAAAAAAGATCAAGCAAGAAGAGAAGAGAAGAGAGAAACAAAAACGACTCAACGAGAAAAGAAATAAACAAAAAATTACTGACGGCTACCAATAAGGATAATATTATCTATTAAATGACTTAAATAGCTATTAACACTTGAAAAACAATAAACCCTAACTTAGATACTAAATTAGTCCAAACTTAAGAGCCAATTCAACCTAAAATTGTATTGGTCGTCAATTTACTGTAAATAATAATAATAATACAGATCTTGTCAAAAGGATAATCCAAAACCTCAAAACAATGAAAGGTACTTCTATCAAATAGAAGGATCGAACTCATCAATCCATCAAACAAACCATATCCAAAAACCCACGACTTTTAATCCAAGTGGGGAATCGTATTCACATGCTTTTCACCAAAGAATCCCTCCTTTTATTATTATTTTTTTCTGTCTGAAACAATGAGATCAGAAGAACTTTTGGATAAAGAACCACACATTTGAGTTAAGCTGGAACTTTCGAGGAAGAGGGTTAATAATCAATGAGGTCACGGTCTTGCAAATGAAGCAAAGGACCAGAGGTCATCACACACCGCTACTTACAATTCAATTGTATATCACCCTTTTTTTTCTTTTTTGTGTGTGTGAATCTAACAAAGTAGGAAATGAGATAGAAACTTGGGTCACGGGTGACCAAATTGATGATTAAAAGGGAGAAAAGGGGTATCATATGACTCACCGCACTTTAATTCAATTTGAAGCTTCTTCGTACCCTAATAGCATTAGCATCCCTTGTGGATATGTTTTTGGATAAGAACGGATAACTTTAGTTTGTTTAGTATTTTCCACACTCACCTACCTCAGCAGTATTTGGTTTACTAGAATGAGGTTAGAATTAAATAATCATTGTTGTAAAGTACCTGTTGTTGGACGAGGAAAACATACAAATTGTTTATCAACAAAACACAATTAGTTGTTCAGGAACATGGTCACATAATTCACCCTATTAGTTCCCGTTTGGCGTATGTTTATCTTGTTGGGAGAGGTAGATATATGACGCTCACTATTTGATTGAGCACAACAAAGGATCGTGTTTTCAAAAATTATATACTTTTTTCACAATTAAGGATATGGTAGTGCAATAGGCTATTAAAAATGATTGTTAGCATTGTCCTTTTCTTATAGAGATCAATGTATGTTAATGAACAGAGCAAAGGTTGGATATTTGGAGAATTAATCGTCTCGATTCTAAAAAATAAACGTCTTGATTATGTATTCATTGTGAGCAGCAGGACACCAATTTTCTACAAAGTTAGCCAACCAGAGTTATACCCTTTGAAGTTGGTCTTTCATCTATTATTTGTATATTCTGTTAGTATTTTCTTGATGAGACAAAGAAATATGCTCTCTCTGTTGCCTCGAAAGAAACATCAATGAGTTTTTGAAGGCCTGATTTGGGCAGCATTCCTATAAACCGTAATGATAGGACCAAAAAATAACTCGAAGAATTGTTACTATTACGGACGAAACCCATATTGTATTTGGGCTTCAGAGGCCAGGGTATGATTGGGCCTTAAGAAATCTCTTCTTTTTGGGCCAGGCTAGAAATTTATATATAAGATGATGGGGAACTAATTTTTTTTAATAAATCTCAATACTTCATTCTATACATCTATGGTCTAAAAATATTTTTTTACAAGTTAACTTTTGAATGGTATTTCAGTAAATATTTAGTATTTCTATGGTAAGAACAAGATAGAGAACTATCTTCAAAAAATATTCATTTTTTTTTATAAATACAGATCTTCATTTAATATATCTAACGATCTAAAAATATATCTATCACTTATAGTCTTTCGATGACATTTTGTTACATATTTATTCTCTTTTTTTACAAATCACAACTTTTATTCTACAAACCTAACGCTATAAATATATTTCTCTCACAAACTTAATTTTGAATGATATTTCAACAAATATTTTTTTTCTTACAATTCTCCATTCTATAAATCTAACGATCTAAAAAAAGAATTACTCTCACAAAATAACTTTTAAATAATATTTTAGTAAATATTAGTATTTTTTATTTTTAAAATAGAGTATATTTCTAACTATTTAAAACACACAGACACAAACTAACTCTTTAGATTGTTGATTATTTACATTGGATTAGATTAGATTAGATTTAGCTTCTCCAATAGCTAGAAAAAAATGTCAATCCTACTTTGACTTCATTGATAGATCCTAATCATTAGAATTTTTTGAAGTGCTAGACTTACGGTATCCAATAAGAGAGTGATTATTTAATGGTTTTTAGGCAAGGCCACAAAGTGCCCCAAAGTCCCCAATTTTCTTTACCATCACACATTCACGTAAATCTCATATACTTTATCTTGAATTGCACGTGAATGTGTGGTGATAGAATAAATTGGGGCATAATGTAACCATGTTGGTGTCTTTGGAGGACCAAATAATTTTTACTAATAAAGAGATAAAGTTCATGTTGGAAAAAATCAATTCGAAGTATACTCAGGAGTTCAATAAATATACATCTATTCATCATCGAGACAATATAACATAACATAATGAAATTACAGATTGAATCAGGATGAAACAAAACAATATAAATTGTAAAACCAATATGTGGAAAACATTATGAATATGATCAAGCTAAGGTGGCAAAGCTACACGGTAGGCGGTCTCTCCAACGCACTATAAAATCTCGAATGACCTGACGAATCTTGCAGATAGCTTCCATTGCTTACCTAATTGGATGATTTCTCGTCTCGGTGAAATCTTTAGAAACACGTGATCCCCGACATTGAAAGTCAATGGTCTAGTACTCTTGTCAACATAGTTCATCTAAAGGCTCTAGGCGGTTAACAGTCGTTTGATAATCTTGACCTTCTCGATTGTCTCCTATACAATCTCGGGTCCCAATAAGTTTGTTTCTCCCACTTATATCCAACATACTAGCGATTGGCATGGTCGTCCATAAAGTGCTTCATACGATGTCATCTCGATACTAACCTAATAGTTGTTGTAGGCGAACTCGACAAGTGGCAAGCGTCTCTTCCCTCCTCTTTGAAAATCAAGCACGCATGCTCAAAGCATATCCTCAAGTGTCTGAATCGTCCTCTCAGATTGCCTGTTAGTCTGAGGGTGAAAGTCGGTGCTAAGACAAAGCTCAGTTCCCATAGCTCTCTGTAGGCTTTTCCAATAAGTAGACATGAAACACGTGTCTCGATCCAATATGATAGTCATCGACACACTGTGAAGTTTGGTAGTCACCTTCATTAAAGGTGGCTGTAAGAATTCATTGTGTCTGACACTCAGATAGGCAAAAAGAGTGACGACTTGGTCAATCGATCCACTATGATCTTGATGGCGTCGTGTCCCTGATGTGATATCGGCAACCTAGTTACGAAGTCCATAGCAATGTGCTCCTATTTCCAGCCTAGTGCAAGTAGTGGTTAAATGTTCCTCCCGACTTCTGGTGTTTGGCCTTAACTTGCTGACAAGTGAAGCATGTGGATACATACTTGGCTACATTTTTCTTCATCCCTCTCCACCAATATGATTGCCTCGGGTCCTAATACATCTTGTTCCCTCCAAGGTGAAAAGCAAAAGTCGACCAATGAAATTTGCTCAAAATTGATTCTTGTAGTGTCTCGAAGTCCGGTGCGAATATTTATCCTAAATATCTCAAACCCTTGTCAGAATCGACGGTCTATTCTGCTGTAGCTTCTCTTGAAGATAAGTGTCGCTTGAGGAGGCCTGTCTCCTGATCGAGTGTCTAAACCTTCAAAACCTTAGCATGTAGTCCCGATGTAACTGTCAACGCATACATGCATGCTCCTCCCGTGATCTCGTTGTGCTGGAGACCATAAGCTTGAATCTATCCCAACATCTTCCATTTCCGCACTACTAAACTGGCCACATGTCCTCGAGACTTGTGACTCAGAACATCTGCTACAATGTTGGCTCTCCTCAGATGATAGGCTAGCGTAAAGTCGCAGTCCTCCAAGTATTCCATCCAATGTCTCTGTCTTATATTCAAGTCATTCTATGTGAGACTCTTGTGATCCATGAATACTTCAAACTTCTCCACATATAGATAGTGACACCAAGACTTCAACACGTGAATTATGGCGACAAGTTTCAAATCATGTGTGGGATAGTTCTTCTTATGCAGCTTTAGTTGTCGTGAACCATATGCTATCACCTTGTCGCTCTACATCAACACGCATCTCAATCCATCTTTGGACACATCACAATAAACCACATGACCCACATGATGTTCCAGAATGATGAGTATCAATGCGTTGGTCAACTTGTCCTTCAGCTCCTGAAAAGACTCCTCATAAGCTTTGTCCCATTCAAACTTGACTTTTTCTGCGTTAGTCATGTCATTAGCTTAGCCAATGTCGACAAATTCAATCGTCTATAATATCCTACGAGTTCCAAGAAACTCTGAATCTCGAACATTGTAGTCGGCCTTTTCCAATCTCTGATAGCCTCAATCTTGCTATTATACATAGAGATTCTTTTCTCTGACACCACGTGTCCTAAAAACTTCACTTCTCTCATCTAAAAATTGCACTTACTGGCTTTGACATGCAGCTAGTTGTCTCGTAGAACCTAAAGTACAATCCTCAAATGCTACTCGTGAGCTTCCTTTGATGCGGAGTAAATCAAAATATCATCGATGAATACCATAACGAATTGATCCAAATACGGTGTGAAAATCTTGTTCATCAAACACATGAAGACTACTAGTGCATTGATCAAGCCGAAGGGCATCACTACAAACTCATAGTGGCGATAGAGAGTTCGGAATGTCGTCTTAGGTATATCCGATTCTCTGATTCGCGGCTGGTAATACCCCAATCTAAGGTCAATCTTAGAGGACGAAGTGGCTCCTTTGAGTTGGTCAAACAAATTGTCGATCCTCAAAAGTGGGTAGCAATTCTTGACTATCACTTAATTGAGCTGACGATAGTCAATGCATAGTCTAAGTTTACTTTCCTTCTTCTTGACAAATAATGTCTATGCTCCCCAAGGTGAAGTAGTTGGCCAAATGAATCTTTCATTCAGTAGTTCCTGCAACTGTGTCTTCAACTCTCGAAGCTCGGTTGGTGGCATTCTATAAGGGGCTATGAAAATCAACGCGATCCCTAGTAAAAGCTCGATGGTGACATCTAGCTATCTTGACAATGGTAATCATAGAAATTTCTTGAAAGAAATGTCAGTGTACTCGCATACAACACATGGTAGTCCAAAATATGTATGATCATCTTTGTTTAGTGTCAGGCTCACTAGCCATCCTATCAGACTGTCGTTCCATCTTGATTGTGTCTTCAACAATGATGATGGTTCTTGCCTATCCTACTTAAATTTGAAAACAAGTTTCATCTAAGGAGTAGGCGGTTACTGTTTTCTGATGGGCAGTTGAGTACTGCTCGGTGGGCATATAACCAATCTATGTCCAAGATAATGTCAAAGTCGACCATCTCAAGAACTTGTAAGTCACACATTAGATGTAGTCCAAAAACCTCTAGCTCGCACCCTCGATAAACGAATCTCACTGATACTATACTACCCAAAGGTGACATAAAGTTCATGGCAGTTTCAAGCAATATAGGCTCTAATCCCAACGTGTTAACACATGAAACAGATATGAAAGAGTGCAATGCACCAAAATCAAACAACGCCTTGATGCAGGAGTTGAAAATAATTAGATTACCTTGGATCACTGAAGGGTCGAATACTTTTTCTTCTTATTCAACTTCTCCTTGGTGTGCGAACAATTTTCCTCCACTATTCTAGTTAGGTTCCGGTAGGTCCCTTGAACTTCCTAGATTGTTGATTTTGTCCTAGTCAGGGCTGATTTCCATTATTCCTCTATGAAGGTTCTCTAGTTGGAGCTTTTCTTAAAGGCTGAAGGTTGGCTCTAGTTGCGTTCTAAGGACACTGACTGCAAATATGGCCCTCCTTGCCACATCCAAAGAAAGTGATAGGTGTAGTCCTCACTGGTTGTTGCTTGTTCTAGTTTTGGTTTTGATGGGGATACTGGTTATCCCTCTATTGTTTCTGCTGCAGGCGGTTGTGGTTGTTGTACAACTTCTAGTTATGATTCCAATCGTTATTCCAAGTTAGTCCTCTTGGTGCACTTCTGGTTCCAGATTCTCTTTGAATCAGCGAACTCTCTCTCTTTATCATAAGTGCACCAGTGACAACTCCAGTATAGGTTTCCTCCTTAAGTGACATGACATTCCTTCAGATATGAAGGCTCATACCCCACTCAAACTTTCATGCTTGGCCTGTATCTGGTGCATATCGTGATAACTCTTGAATCGTGCTACGTACTATGTCACTGTCAGCCCTCTCTGGTTGAGGTTCATGAACTCTTGGATAAGCGCCTACTTGACCAATCATGGAAAGAACTTGGCCAAGAGCAACATCTTAAAGATGATCTATGTCACCGTCTGCACATCTTGTGTCATCTTGACCACATTCCATCAATGATTGGCCTCACCTTACGTTTGATAGGCTGCAAGAGTCATTCGATGTCTATTGTCGCGAACTTCCATAATTTCCAACAGCTTCTCAGTCTATTTTAGTCAAATCTCTGCAACAATCAGGTTGGTCTCATTGAAGAAAATCAGGGGTCATCATTTTCAGAATTCATTGAGCAGAATGCTTTGATTCAGTTGAACATGGTGTTTCGGTTGTGGTCCAAACTGTTGGGCGGTTATAGGCAACGTTAAAGAAAGCTCGCATGAACTGGTTAAAGTCATTGAAACCTGGTGCTGCTTATGGTGGGGTGGAGGTGGCAGTTTAGCGTGTGCATTGCTAGATCCTGCTTGGTTTTATGTGTTTGCACCATTCCTCATTTCAACCATCTATAGTTATACGAATATGCTAAAGTTTAGGGAACAAAATAAGTGACAAAAGTTTTTTCCTATTTATAAGTTAATAATAGTGCCGAGCTATATCATCCAAACATACTACTACATCTGATAAATGCATGTATACATCAAAATGACACATGGCCTACATGTAGAATGCAAAATGAAAAGCCTATCTGTCTAGGGTTTACATAAGTTGTCTAACACCCACAAAATTCACCCTAACACTACTCTCCTACTATCTGCTTAAGGGAAGAATAGGTGCGGGTAATTGCGTCGGAGCAAGTACTTGTTCTCCCAAGTCGCCTTGACTCTCCCGAAGCATTTCCAATAAACCTTGTAGCACTACGAGTCCGGGTCCTAAGGATTGCGCTCACATCGATCCACCAACTGAAAAGGCATGTTGGTATAGGTGATAGGGCTTAAGAAGTCCAAATCACATAGCGGGTGGATAACTTGGTGTCCATCCCTTGCCTGTTATCTTTATAGTAGCTGAACCAGCACAGAATTCCCCACATTCTTTTGAAAACCAACAGGTACATTCAGCAGGTATCATTGATCGTTGAGCTGCTCAATAATGGCGACTAGTGCCGAAAAGTACGGCTCTCCACGAGACTTCCAATAGCAGTGCTTCACTGGAGAAATCTTCACATACAACATGGTGTTTGGTGTGTTCCACTCGAATCCCTCTCAGGTGCTCTAACTAGCAACATCCATATGTACTCGAGTAGGCTGAGGTGTCGGGGGGTTCTCAATCTTGCTCTTTGGCTCCTCCTCCTAGGGCTTCTCTCCATCAACATCTATCTCGTCCGCTACTACTAGCTCCTCAGCATGTCCCATGATCAAATCGTCATTTGAATCACCCTTAGCATGCCATCCCAACTGTGCTAGGTCATCCTTTGGTGGGGGTAAAGGTGCCATGATCTTCGGTGGTCGAATAGGTGCAAGATCGTTAGGTAGCTCGTCTTACAAGAAGTCAACAAGATAGCATTCCGCGGGGTCAAAGTCAGAATTGGACAACATATATAAGAAATATAAGTATAGGCATTAGACTTATGATATATGATATCGAATAAGAATAATAACGCATAATAATAACTACCCAAAAAATACGATACTCATGATGTGATCTACCCCATTCTACCTTAGGTCTCAAGTAAAGGGAACCCAGAGCTCTGATACCACTCAGTAATGCCCCAATTCCTCAAAACCTTAAATAAAATATTTAATATCAAAATACTCACTTTTCCTATTAAACAAAAACAGGTTCTGATTATATAATTGGAAATGAAATTACAAAAATAGAGTTGGGCAACATCTAAGTGAACCACGGTACTATGACATCACCATCATAAGTGTTGTTGGCGGCGATAGGGTAAGAGAGCTCGGTTACATCATTATCGACACCTGACATGAAAGGCTAGGGGCAGAAAGAAGTTGGACCATGAATAATAAATCTCAATAAATAAAGCCTATCCACAATCCAATTTATGTCACAAAACGTATGATGCATAAATAGGTCAAAAGTATTGATATAACAATGAGCAGAATCAATAACGATAGTAAATGATCAAGTATAAAATACACAATGCAAGTCAAAATCAACTTTTTAGACTCATTCTGGATCTTGACATGTGTCTAACTACGACTCATAAGTATCCAAAGTCCATTTTAAATCCAAGCTTGGGTCAACACCCATGTTCCTGTAAGTCAAAAATTATTTTCAAAATAGTGTAATGATGTTCCCAACCGATGTAGTCCCGACCCCTATGCTGAATATTGTATCGACGTATACGTACCCAAACATCAGCTCCCATATGCCATGTTTTCAACCATTATGCTCTCGAGTGTTATGCCTCACATATGTCGTGCCTTGATATAAAAATTCTAAATCCACCATCAACTATGGTTTTATTTTCAAAAGACACAATACGACACAACACGACTAAAGAATATAATCGACTCATGACATAACTTGGTTTAATACTTGAGACGTGACTGACTCGGCTCCAAGACGTAGTCCAGTGGTATGAGACAATAGTTCAGCTAAAATCCATATATCGGCTAAAGACATCCTAACACAATCGTCCTGTGGAGTAATATGACATCTCTCATGACACAGTTTAGTATTTTTCTTAAAATCTCATTTATCATAAAAAAAACACGTGAGTGACCATGCTCAAGGTGACACGACGTGTACTTAGACCTTCGTTTCTAATCAAATTCATGATTCAAAAAGCAACTAGGATATCGAGATGGCATAAGGATATCATGCTTCATGATGTTAATTGAAATGTACAAACCATATAAGCATAAGCATAGATTATGAACATGATTGTATAAGACAACACATCATTAGTTATACAACATAATGCATAAGTCATGAAGCATAAAGCATAACTTATAAATCATAATGAATAAGTTATGAAGCATAAGTCATGAAGCACAAAAAAAAAAAAAAAGCATAATGCATAAGTCATCCGAATAGTAGATATCCGGATGGTAGACCGTAGGTATCCAGTTGACTATGGCATTGGGATTTAGAGGTCCAAAGTATTGACAATATGATTAGAATAGACATATCTTCGTTTAGAAGTTCATTTGGTCTTATGTCTGTGTTATGTTGAAAAACTTGAATGTCAAAAAAATGACTAAGTATAGAAAAGTAAATTTTTAAAGTTTCGATTTAGGGGATAAAAAATTCCGGTAATGATTTCTTGAATTTTTCTAAGAACAATGGTATACTCACTTTGTCCATATGTATAAGACTTTGGTGAGTTTCGAGCTATTCTACTGGAAGAAAAATGGTAGTATTCTACTTTTGTACTGGGGGGGTTACTTTCTCATTTTCATTAAATAAAATAAAAGTAAAGAATTATTTACTTAAACTTATTTAAAGAAAATAAGAGCCTAACAAAACAGAATCATAGGTTCATGTACTGGTTTATCCCTTCTAACATCATCTGGGTGGGGTGAAGAGACATCCGGATGGATCACTAAACGTCAGAACATAATAGAAACAGAGGGCATATTCATCTGGTTGGAAGGTCATGTCATGCGGATGAGTTGAAGGTTTCACAGAACAATTGTAATGTAATAGTCAAGTTCATTCGAATGGGATGAGATGTTCATCTGGATGGAGGCAAGATTTTACATTATTAAATTAGACACAAAGGGGAGATTCATCCGAATGAGGGTCATCTTCTCCAAATCGCAGAACTAAGTTTTGTTTCTATTGAGTTTTGTGAAGCTCTAAGGTAGATCAATAACACAAATTGAAGATAGAAAAAGGTTCATTTATCTTAAATAGGTGGAATGCAAGATTGAATTGGATTGAGAATGACTTGAATTGGATGAATGAGCTCAAATTAGATTTCTTCTCTTCTCTCCTATATAATAGATTGATTTTTCTCACTCTCTCCTCACTAATCAAATTCGAATTATGAGATTGTGATGCCAATTGAGGGTGAAGAAGCCCATATTTATAGGAGGAAGGTGGAGTTGAGGTTGCCATAATCCTTTTGGAATGCAAAAATCATGTGAGCTTCAATGGAGATTTAAGAGTAAATCATGGCACCTATGGAGGTTTGAGGAAGGAACATGGAGAATTTGGGAGTGAAAACATGGTCCAAGGAGGTCTAAGGAGGAGTGGGAAGTAAGGGGTGAAACTCCATTGAGAAAGAAGAAGATCTTCTAAGTCCTCTTCCATGTGCAAGTAAGGTTGAAAGATTTAGCCTTGTGAAAATTCTAAGCAAGGAATATACTGCAGAAATTTTTAACGTATACAAGTGATGATGAGAAAGAAAAATAATCAAGTAAGATAATGACCAAGGTAATAGGGTGCTCCCATGGGTCAACTAAAATGGATATGGGTATAAGTTTTGGGCCAAAGTTAAGTTAAAATAGGTTGGGCTTGGGTTCGCTACATAAACCAATATCTATAAACCTAAATTACAACAAAAGTTCACACAACATCATGCATAGAAATAAATTAGGAACTATAAAATGATAAAATAGAAATTATAATTTCTGAAACTTAAATTTCTTTCTTATTGAATTAAAAAAAATTCGGATTTTTACGGTGTTACTCGCCCCACACCCTCACTCATGCACCCACGATTGTCATCGCTTGATCGAATGGACTAAACTAGTCATCGATTTAATCAATTAAATGAAAAATAGTAATTGTAAAATACAATTAAGTGCTTTAAAAAATATTTAATTAAATATTTAAAATCCCGAGTTATTACATTTTGCGTATTCCTTGTTACTTGAATTCCATTTTCATTGTTTTGGATTTATATATTTGTTGTTAGGTTTAAATATGATGACGAGTGCCACGACTTCGTGTAACGATTTGACTTCGTGGTTGATATATTTGTCGGGTCTGTAACACACAAAATCGAGTCCTATAATAAAGACAAGAAAAATATGTACAAAATACTATTTTATTGCTTTAAATGTAAAGTAGATACAATCTCTATTATGTTCTTTGTAATTAAAAGAACTATTCCTCTGATTCGATCTCCGACTATGATGACAATTCAACGGTTGTTGAAGTTTGTTATTGAATAAACCAGTTGATGGCTCATTGAATGAAGAAATCAAAGTGGTGGCTTTGATCGAGGGATTGAGCAACTTGATCTCGATGAAATGCAGTTGTAGACAAATCGACTTTGTTTTAGTACTTGTTGATTTCTCGTAAGAGCTTGAAAAGAGGCTTGAAGAACGCTCGAAAGCTTGAGAGAATTCTTCTGACTTTCGGGGATTCTTTCTTCATAACGAGAGTTTCTGTTTATAGACTAGAAGAGAGCATCTTCAATTTGACATATGCTCCTTCATTGATTTACCTTTCTAAATGAATTTGTCTCTTTATCTCAAATTAATATAAAATAAATAAATAATACAATAAGAGTATCATTTGTTTATTTATTGACCTAGAAATGATTGGAGTAGGCCTGTATCTTCGGGCTAGCTCAATTCCATGACCATTTAGCCAATTAGGCTAATTTGTCTATTTTGGCTTCCATCATATTTTTAAATGGATTGAGTCCACATAGTTTTGAGGAACCCAATATTCATTTGAGATTTTGACTTTAATTAATCAAGTATATTTATTTGTCTTAACTAATTGAACAACAATTAACTTGTGTAAGATTTCAATGTCTACAGAGCCCTTGAGGTGGGTCTACTTATTTATATTTGTAGAAGATTATAATATTGTGCAAAGCTTTGGGCCAACTATAATACTTGTGTTTGACAGCCATTTTCATGTATGTATAATTTTAGTGATGATATGGATATTGTCTTAATGACGTAATGAATATTAGCTTAGTGGCGCTTTTATGAGTATTGTCTTGGTGGCACCATGAATTATGCTAGTGACATTATGTGTCTTACCTAGGAATGATATATTTACAAATTGAACTATTGAGTTATTGATGAAAAGGATATTGTTGTCAGTTCATTTTACTGTACTTACTAGTTGTATTTATGTTTATATGAACAAGTGTATTCACTGAGCATACAGATAGCTCAAACCCCCAACGTGTTATTTTTTTAGGTGCGTAACTACGTGGTAGATCGTGGTTGAGAAGAGAAAAGTTTAGATTTGACTCTTTTAACACATGTACATGTTTTTTTACTTCTTTGGCTTGTTTTACTTTGTAAATACTTGTGGGTTCGTCTATTGTGATAACTTTATGTATATAAGAGTTTTAAAATTTTGTTTGCATGATACTTGGTTGGTGTATTATTTTCTTATGAGCATGACTAGTGTCGGAGTCCATCCTATGAAGAAAAATTAAGTATTAAACCTAAGGATAAGGTATGACATTAAGTCTCCGATTGACCTAAATTATTTTTTTGTATCTATAACTTTTTTCTTATTTATTCATACTGTGTTTGAGTTTTTTAAATTATTGATTTGTTTTGAGGAAAAATATTTTAAATTAAAAAAAATTGTTATATATAAAAAAAATTAAAAACAGACAAAAAATTTTAAATTATTTTTGTTCTGAACTTTTTAAAAATTTAATATATATCTTTTATATTTTTAAAACCTACTCTGAAATTAAATCATAATTCATATAAAATTTGACATAAAATTAATACATGTAAAAATAACTAAAAGTGAATCTAATAAATACGTTAGCCGAATCCTCGCCTCCAACTTCCCACCATGAATATCCTTCACTCAATCGCTCAATTCCCGACAATACCCTTCGTTGACTCTCGTCGTCAACGTCCTTCTGCATCCCTTCGCCACCTCCCTCAACGCCTCAGCTTCATTGTCAGGTACTCATCCATACGATTCTTCCCGTTTCTGGTTCGTGCTCCACAAAATCATAGGGTTTCGCCATGTTTCTCGCTTCATTTGTGTAACTTTGTTTTCCGTATTGGATTTCCAGGTCGACTTTATCGTTCCCGGGTCAAAATGTAAAGTACCACAGCGAGCTCCTGGCAGCCGTAGATGCTGTCGAGAGAGCTTGTCGTCTCTGTGTAGACGTAATCTCTCAACTATCCTTTTTTTTCCTGACTCGTTCTTGAGAAAAATGGTAAAATAAAAGCTACATCACAATCACTGCTGAAGCTTAAATTTCACGTAAACTGAATTCAGTATTAGTAAATTGCTTTGTGCTGGTCCTATTTTTAGTACTTGTTTCACAGAAACAACGAACAAAATTTGCACCTTTAAGGACCTTAAAAGGATTCTCACACTGAGAAATCTCTCACTGCACCTAGAAAGTGAGTGTTACCATTATAAGTTAAAATATTTGTTCTACATAATGCTGAGAAATTTCTGGCCGCATCCGACAGGAAGACTCAGCTAAGTGGTTTGGGGATCTTAGTTTCGAAATGGAATTCTCAAACCCTTGTACTTGTTGGCACACGGAGCCTTTCTTCTGCTTTTGTTTCTGAGTATTTTCTTTCAGCACCTCGACCTTTATTTCCATTAGCTATTTCCAACACTTCCTCATCTGAGCTTCCTAAGGGAGCATATGTGGTAATCAATATTTGTGTTCCTTGGTATTTGATCATGACAACGGCTGATCTTATGTTTGTCAAGGATGGCCAGGTGAAGAAGTCTTTGTTCTCCAGTGAAGGAGGGATTCTTGAAAAGAATGACCAAACTCCAGTCACCGTGGCAGATTTTGGGGTTCAGGCTCTAATCAGTTTGGGTAATTAAATTCCCTTCTCTTCAGTTTTTGATTGGTTGTTTTTCTCGGAGGTCACATCTTGATCCATGAATTCCAAATAAATTTGATGTGACAATAGGTCTCCCAATTAGGAAGCTAATAATGTAATGTCAGCAGGTGAGTGAGGCCTAAATTGATTTTGTGTTTAAGATAACAAGGAAAGATATGTTAGCTTCTTTTCATACTGAGTTTATGGATTTCTAATTTTTATGTAGCAGGGACTCATGTCACCGACCTCAAGCTATTTGGAGAAAGGCTTACCTAAGTCTGTATGAGTTGAGTTATGATGACTAACTTCCTAACGGGTTACATCTATTATAAAAACCGGATTCAGATTTGCACCGTACATTTTGGTTCGATATACCAATCTATCGATTTGTATCTGTGGGACAAATGACTGGTATCTATCGATTCGTATCTATGGGACGAATCACTGGAACATGAAAATCATACGTGTCGTGGTGTGCATCATACAATTCGGTTTTATACCGCTAAAGGGAAGGATTTGCATTAGTGACATGTTTCACTTGCAAACAACATAAGTTGAAGGCATCAAGTGCAATGTTCAAAAAAGCACAACGATTTCAGTACCGGAAGCTTTTTGAGGTAAGTTTTAAAATTATATAAACTACAAGAGTAGAATTGGCCGAATCCACATCTCTTGCATGCAAGCAAGGATACTCCATATTAGACCACGTCGTCCTCAACCTATAAAGCACAGATACTTCTTGATAGTCGTACCCATATCATTTCCTTATCGGATATTGATACTCGCAGATATGTATCTCAAAAAATTCACAATATAAAATTATTATGTTTTATTTTTGATGTATCCTGCTGTATCAAATACTTTTTAAATACTCTAGATCACGTATTCAAAAACTTTATGAAGTCAGATTGTGCCACTTCTTGCATAGTATTAGAATAAAATTATTTGGACTAAAGAAAAGTATAAATCTTGAACATTTTATTTACTCTTTAGAGAGAAAGATGTAGTAAATGTAATAAAATGAAATAATATTATCATTTTTATAGTATTCTAAATAACGTTATTGCGTGATACGTGGTGTTTATATCTTTGACTTTAAAAAAAACAAACAAGTAACTAAGTAAATTTTAAAGACATCCTAAGAAAAGTACAATGATTTACCACCATCCTTGTAAAATTATATTTAATTTAACATATCCTATCCGCTCCAGTATTTTATGTTTTCAGGTTTTCTTGTATCGCTGCATCTGTATTGTACCGTATCCTTATCCCGTCTTGCTATCCATGCTTCATAGTCCTCAACTTATCACTTGAGACAAGCTTCTTATTGATTTAGGCAAAAAATATCACTTTTACAATACATCTTTTAAATCCAAAGGCAAAGATACATATTCCAAGGTTCCAACATATTCTATAGATCATGATCGATTTGAAACGACTACGGTTCTACAAAAAGGACAATTTCGATTCTCGGTTCAATCCACAGTTTTGACAACTATGGGTTACAATTTCTGGTGGATTTATTTTTTTGGAAACCATTACAACGGTACCAAGTCACTGGTTGCAAATACGTCGTGGATGACAATTGATAACCTATTTTATAACCACGTGTACCCTTTGTTTGCCCTGCAATGGGTTGCTCTTACAACATTTTTGTTGGAGTTTTGAGTTTCATTGCCAAGGAAGAAAGTCTGATTACATGGAGACTCCAATCAGTGGAAATACTGTCACTGATGCTTTGTTATCCCATGAAATGTTAATACCTACCTCCATATTTGAGTTGATTCCTTGATATTAGCACCTAATTAACTGTAGGTTAAGAGGATTCAGCAGAAATTATTGTAACTGCAAAAATTTGTGTTTTCCTTACGGTTATAGGTGCATGGTCCAGTTGCCAGTTGGCACATTGTGCTCTTTCACAACATCTTGATCTTACCTTCTACATGTATTTTGATCTCATATGTCAAGCTTTTGAGGTGGCACAAGGAGTGAGGGGACGCAGTCACGTGTGGGCTTAGCACATATATCATGAGTGGATGTCCACACTTGAGTGGAGAAACTAGTGTGACTTATTGCAGGGAAGTCAGATGTGCTTGCTTGGCTCAGGGTTAGCGGGTCAACACATTATGCCATTCTGCTTATGGTTTTCACTTGATTCTCCAAACAACAACCTGAAGCTCCTCAGGCATCCGTAAGTCAAGATCAGGGCCTTGGAACCTTCTTTTCAAAGTCTTGTAGTTAATAAGGGACATCGAGTGATCGGTGATCACTGTGAGTGATAATTGGCATGAAGGGTCTTATGACTTGGTACCTACAGTTAATGATTCGTCAAGGTGCCTCGTCACATTCTGTTGAGGGACTTGCATCATCACCTAATTAGAATGAGGGTTTCGATTGGAAGACAATGCACAGTAGTAGGATAGGGATACGTGGTGTGTTCTGGGCATGTGGCCTGGTGAGTATAGATCTTTGCACTTATTGCAATACACCTCTCTTTTGAGCTACATTGTCAAGCAACTCAAACTCCTATCATTATTTTTACCATTGGGAAGCTACTTACTAGTTAATGCTATCATATTTGATCTAACATATGCTTTATCAATTGTTTTCCTGGCAGTCAAATTCTTATTTACGAGCTTTATTTATGCGCATTTGGCTCTATCTTCTGTCATTGCATTTTATTTGCGTTTTGGTGTCAGAGCTGGACAGATTATTTCCTTTTATTCCATTGGTGGCTGAAGAGGATTCAGCGTTCTTGCGTTCGAGCAATCTGGTAAATGCTGTTGTAAATGAGGTTACTGATAAAGCAAGTTTCAGAGATAAACAGTTGACAGAAGCTGATGTGTTGAAAGCAATTGATAGAGGGGGAAAGGATGGCTTTTCATTCGGACGTAAGCCTGCCACTTATTGGGTATTAGTTATACAAGGCTTTAACTTTTACCCCTCGCATTGGTGTAGCTGAAGTGTTTAGAAATCCACTTTTTGTACTTTGTCAAAGAATTTCCAGAATAGTCATTTATATTGTCCAATCATATGTGTTCATAATTATACGATATTTTGCGCTCATAATTTACGTACTGTCCGCTGTTGTGCTGCTTGTTCATGTGAGTAAGTCATTATCTGATAGGAAGTTGGAATAAGTCATTTATATTGTCCAATCGTATGTGTTCATAATTATATGATATTTTGCACTCATAATTTACGTACTGTCTGCTGTTGTGCTGCTTGTTCATGTGAGTAAGTCATTATCTGATATGCTAACTTCCCTACTGAAGAAAAGACATGTAGTTTGGATTTATTCAAATTTTGAGACTTTGTGCAGGTTCTTGATCCAATTGATGGCACACGAGGCTTTGTCAGAGGTAGTGATGCCTTGTATGTGGTATGTTCTAATTTCAGGTCACGTTGAATCATCTTTCTTTTTGCTTCAACTATAATGGTTGCTTTAAGCTTATGTATCTGAACTCTGAAGTGTGCAAAAAAAGATATTGTTGGTTCTCGTTTTCGCTCAAGTGCTGCACTTATGAATTTTTAGGAGCTTGGACTTTTGGAGGATTTGTAATACCATTTGCACCAGGTTTCAGGGAATTACGTATTGCACAATTAAGGGGATATAATCTTCGGACCCCAACCATATCTAGAGTCGTCGTTACCAAAATGTCAATAGACTTTACTAAATTCTTCAGAGTTGGATTTTTTCTGTACAACAGATGGTAGATTACTCAATTAATTAGCCTGTATGTACTTATCAAAAATTAAAGGAGCATATTTACTTTTGTTTCATTCTATGCTAGCTTAAGATTTACTCATTTTGTTCTTTTCTTCTTCTTTTTGGTGAATATGAATCTCTCTCACACCATATTATTATCCTCTTTAACTAAAAGTGAACCAAAATTTCAGGTTGGTTTGGCTCTTGTAGTTGAAGGAAAGATGGTATTAGGAGTTATGGGATGTCCTAATTGGCAGAAAGATAACTCTGTCAATTTCGCGGTGGAAGCCCTAGAATCTGGAAAAACTTTACCAGGAATTATTGTGGCTGCTCATGTTGGCTGTGGAACATGGACAAAACAGTTATCTTTCATGCTGAGTAGCAGCACCAAGATTCCTAACAGTTGGACCAGATGTTCGGTTGATAAATGTTGCTTGGTGCAGGAGGCACGCTTTTGTGGTTCAGATAGTCAAAGCTGGGATTCATTGCCGTTGTCTGCTTTTTTTGATGCAACTACCAATGCTGAGAGTATTAATGATAAACAGATTCTCCTTCTGTCAGCATGTTGTGGAAGGTTTGATTTTCCTCCATTTGTAGAAAGACAGTCGCTAACCATTGCACTTACTTGAAGCTTAGGTTGTTAAATAATGTAAAATATTATTATTTGCTGCCCTAATTATGCGAACTGGCTTGAAATATTGTACGATTCCCTGGAAAATTTCCTTGAGTAGCAATGTTTTCATAGGAGACAGGAAAATATGCACATTTACTGCAAAATGTGCTAGTTAATTTTCAAACATAGCTACTTTAGAGTTCATCATTTGTAACCATCTGTGTGTGTATAATGTGGTAAGATCGATGACTATATAAGAGAGATTATTAAATTATAAAAATAAGAATATAAAGAGAGATTATTAACTTGAAAAATAAAACATATTCTTATTATCTAACTAGTACGTCAGAATTAGATCCGGGCATAATTTTTTTGTATTATGGTGCTACAGTGATGAGACATAGAAAAGGATTGGGGTTCATCCCTTGCTTTTTCTTGTCGTATCAGCAATAAGCAAGCTCATAACTTGTTGGGGCAAGGGTTCACTTCCTTTCGTTCCAATCTTCACAAGATAATCAGCACTGATTGCGCTCTTGTTGACTGCACAGTGCATCTTTCCATAGGAAATATGGCAGCATCCTCAAGGGTTTGATGGGATTTTTTTAAGTGCTCCATATAGCATCTGAACAGCAATTTGAGTGTCTGTTTCTATCTCCTTCTCGTGCATTCCTTTTCAGAAGAGGGTTGTGTTTCCCCATGGTTATGCTTTGCACATCTCCATTTGGCCAGTGACCAAAAGCACAGCTTCCTTTCTCATCTGTGCAGAGTCCATCAAATCCACCTTGTCCAGAGTTGCGTCTTGCACTTCTATCAGCATTCATTTTCAGCTCAGCTGTAAGTAGACAGCTCCATTTGGTTAGGCTAATCGCCACATTAGCATCTCTATGGACCTGGGTGACATGAGAGAAAGAAAAGGAAATAATTTTTTGTTGCTTATGAGGGTGATAAGTGGTACAACGCAAATGATGTGGTTATATAGGCAAAATTTAATACCATTAGGCAAATCCTAATAAGATTGAAGGACTAAACTGCAACCATTATAAAGGTTTGATGACAATGATCCAAAGTACTAGGTTCACTATTAGACACACATGTTAGTTCCGTTAGGTGAAGCACAGTCTAAATCTCTGATACCTGCATGCTTTTTTTGTGTGCCCCGTCTCCCACTTATGATGAGCAGGTCAGTTCCAATTACCTCCAAAAGACCTAAGACTGTCATTGTATCATAGATTGTGAACGAGGCTTTGGGACCCCTAGTGGAGAGCATATTAGAGTTGTACCACTTCCTTGTTCTTTCAATGATGGTCTTTAATTCTTCTCTAGATAACTAGAAGGTTGATTATCATATTGCTTTTTTTTTTTCCTTTCCTATGGCCTTTATTCCTGCATCTGAGTAGCCCTTTGTGTGTTTAGTTTGTGCAAGTACTTAATGGTGGCTTCTGGTTGGGCATCTGTTTACATTCTTCGAGCTCGGGCTCAAACAATTATGAAGGTGACATATTAATCTGTAGTGATCACTGTGTAGTGAAGTTACCCTGGAATGGTGTGACTTTTCATCTTATTGGAACTACAGATTTGGGATCATGCTGCTGGGATGATATGCGTGCACGAAGCAGGTGGACAGGTATGCATCTCCCACAAACAACAATTCTTTATTATGCCAATGGTTGGATTTTGAGTATTTTGAGAGTCCATATCTACTGTTTGTCACAAAAACAAAAGAGAGCTTTTTCTTTGGGCAAGTGAAGAATACCTTGTTTTTGGCATATAAAATAGATGGAAATATACACATGCTGGCACATAGTTAAGTGGGGCATTGATTTTGAGAAACAGTTTGCATTGGTTCTTATAGCTACCTCGCTAAGTACTTCAACACTACTTTCAGCATTTCTACTTCTTGGGTATTTATTTGTGCGATGTGTTGCGTGAAGGAGAAAATAAACCTGACATGAGCATTTCTGCTTCCTTGGGAAATCTAAAGTCTGTTCATGGTTATTATCGTCTTGTTTGAATTACCATTATGGTATTTTCTAAATACTTCTGGTTATCACTTGGTGATGTTTGGCATAAGGAATTATCTTGTTATTAGGTGACTGACTGGAGAGGGAGTCAACTGGATCTCTCAGTTGATCAAGTGGAGCGGAGATTCATATGTCCTACTGGTGGCATTCTCGTGACAAACAGCAGCTTACATAGCAAATTACTTGAGTTGATCTCATAATCAGCGGTTTAAAAGCATCGGGTGCTCAATCCTATGACTCATGAATTGCCATATTTATTTAATTTAGGAATTAGGATGTCGTTCCTATGATTTATTCGCTGGCTTCCATGTCTTCTTGTAAGGTCCTCAAATTTTGCAAGTGTTGTACAAAACCATTCATGTAAACTGCAGTTGAACAAAATTCAATGATGGGCAGATATCATTGTAATAGCTATCGATTATCTCTAGCTGCTTCTATATTTGAGGATGAAGCATTATTAGATTTTGGGGGGAAGATGAGGAGGCTGAAAGATGTATGTACACCGATTCACGATAAACAGAGTCCTAAACAATTTAGATTTGTCAAATGTGGGATAATGCTAGTTAAATATTAGAAAATTAGTTTAGTGATTTAAATTGATCTCCTCTTGACATGTGGTAACCTCGTGACCATGGATCATCTGATCATATCTAGAGAATTCAACCATCTACCTATCAGCAATTCCCACGTGGCCATTCATAATTGTAGAGGATCCTAGTTTATGAGCAAGTTTTCGACTTCCGAAACAACCCCGGTGTCTACTTCTTCCTCTGCAATAACATTGCAGTTGCACACTTTTCACGTTTGGATTACAGTATTATTGTTGACTTTTACATTATACTAGCAAATGGTAATAAACAAGTCTCAGTCAATATTCAGAGTTGTTGGAGAAATCTGACAGCTCAGAAACAGAAACTAACAACATTTATACACATAGAATCTACGTAAAACTAAAATATGTATGTACATATACATTTGGATTACTGTATTATTGTTGACTCTTCACTTTATACCACATGGTAATAAACAAGTAAACGTGGCCAAGTCAATATTCTGGGTTTGTTGAAGCAAATCAAACAGCTCAGAGCAGAAACTAACATTATTTAGGCATTATTTGTTGAAAGATAAGTTTGATTAAGTGGTGGGGTCTGTGTGTGCTGACGGTGAGAGCAAAGAGGAAGATGAGCATATTGAGGAGAGGTCAAAGCCTGCAAACTTTGATCTCACATTGAGTGGAGTTTTAAGTGTGAGACACAGTAAGTAAGAAAAAGAAAAAAAAGAAAGAGAGGTTGTGATTGTGTTTGTAAGAGTGTGTGAGTTCTTGTAAGAAGTGCTTTGTTTGAAATTGAATATGTCTTTATTGTGTATGGACTTCTGTGTGTCTGTAAACTGCAACAAATTCACACTAACAAAATGTGGTATTAGAGCCGGAAGAGGGATGAAATTTGGCGAACTCGATTGCAAGGGACGTGCAGATCAACATTGCCCAAAAATTGATTGTTGCACTAGTCTTGAGTAGACAATTCACATGCTGCTAACCGCGATGCAAAAGTTACTCAGATGCCACCGCACGTGCTCCACTCGTAACTAAAGGAATGGTGAGTGAGATCCACTTGCTGTCAAGCGCTGCACGCGACATCAACCTCTAGGTGATAATTTTTCAAATGAGATCTTGTGATAAGAGCAAGCCAAAAGAAGCTGAGTCACGATACTTTAATTTTATCACGAGACACAACAATTAGAAGATAATATAGCAGAGTTGGAGCCGATACGCACTAGGTATTTGTGATAAGACCAAATCACCCGATATTTTGCACTGGTGATGCGATATTTTCACGAGTTTGACGATATCATCACGATATATTGACCTCTAGTCTATTTTTATGAGGCATTTTGACTATTGTTTTGAATTTCTGGCGAAAAAATATTTTCCAACCAAGATATTCACGCTACAGCAGTGATATTTATGTTTCCAGACGGTAATTTGGTTTCAAAGGTGATATTTTTTTACTCTCAAAGGAGATTTTGCCAATCTGTTGAGTTGTTGGTGCGATAAATTGATATTTTTAATGAGATATTCTTTTTTTGGCCTGATATATTGGTAAACTTCAAATTCTTTATGCAATAATTTGACGTGCTACTCAAAACTAGATGGTAAATTGAGATGCCGGATAATATTGGCGTGATATTTCGGAGAGAAGAAGCAAACAACAAACATTAAGTTATTCTTTTAGGGCTTTTCCAACCAAAATAGTTTTCTTGTTCCCTGATAATTTTCTCAAATCCTCAAATTAATTATAATTAGATATTTTAGCTGATTCAGTCCTCAATTAAATTGATTAAGCTCGAATTTTAAGTTGGGGTCTCACAAACTTTGCAAAAGTGGTGCTTCAACCGGATGTTATTGCTGCGAAAGAAGACAAATTAAGTGTCTTGCGAAGAGAATCAAGCTTAATGGGAGTGTACTTGAAAGAAAAACTTGATAAAGTTGTGGGGTCTGTGTGGTGAGGGTGAGGGATAAAGAGGAAGATGAGCATAATAAGGAGGGGCCAAAGCCAGAAACTTTGATCTCAGATTGAGGGGAGTTGTGAGTTGTGCATTGTTGGAGCTTTTATGATTCGTGTCTACAGTTTGTATTATAAATAGATTATTTGTAATTTGAGTTTTGTGTGGAAATTTAAGAGACCCAAAAAGTAAGAAAAAGAAAGAAAGGCTGAGTTTCCCAACCAAGAATTTTTTAGTCACCAAAAGCGAGACATTTTCCAATCAAATATTTGTTGGCTGCCAAAGGTGCAACATTTAGCGACCAAAGATTTTGTCGCCAAATACACTACTTTTGGTGACAAAAAATAATTTTCCAACATTTAGCGAGAGTTTGAGTCCTTATAAGAGCTGTTTTGTTTGAAATTTGATACGCGTTGTTGTGCATGTGGACCTCTGTCTTTGTGTAAATTGCAACAAATTCCCACCAATCAACAAAATCTTCCTAACCCTGAAATGTGTGTGTATGTATGTATGTGTGTACACACACACACACACACACAAGTTTGCTGGTCAACTTTGAAGCGTAGGCAACTGGATTTAATCTGGTAATTCTGAGCAAGCAAACCCTAGGTTTTTTTAACCATGTAATGACCATATTGGGTTTAATATTTAAACATTCCTTCATTTGCATGTTAGGTGATACATTATGATTAATTATGTGCCAGGGATATCTTGCATGATTCCGATCATGGGGACATTAGCCTATGATTATGGTCACTTTTTAACTTTAATACTTTGTTATTAGGACATGCTTAATTGCTTAGATAATCCTCATATTCTTTGTTAGGTTAGTTCTTAATTAATGTTTTAATGGAAGGTATTAGATCGTATTACAATGTAAAAAACGTAAGTTAAGAAAAACTTGTAAGCAAGTAAAAGATCACAGTTTTCAGAATCAATTTTGCGGAACACTTTATCTAACTATTCGTGTTTTTTGCGTTATTCTTTATTTTTTTAATATTGTTTGCAATCGGATTTGATTTTTGATAATTTAAAATCGTTTGTTTTCTCAATAAGATGAGTTTTCTTTGCCTAAACGATTCCCATAAATCAAATGTAAAAAATTGTTTAAAACAAAATATTTAAAGTGCTTTTTCATGTCCCGAATCCCCTTTCTTCCACTTCAAGGTAAGCTAGAAGTTGGACAAAAATCTTCACTTAATTGTTGATACTACTATTGTAATTAAAGTTTTTTTGCTCATTTTTTGAAGTCTAATTGTGAAACAAACACATTAAAATATACGAAAAGTTGGTCAAAATGACAAATCTATGTTGATTTGATCAATTAAGGACATATTAATTTAATTTATAAGTCATGGTCCATTGTTTAAGAAGTTTTAATGCCTAATGTCTTTTTATAAATGGATTTGCTCTGAACGCGAAGAGGTAATTTTATCTGATAACATTATTATTTCGAAAACTAATAAATAACGTTGTTTGTTAACGTATCTGTTAAAAACAACAGACGATGTTAATTGATAAACATTAACAGATAACTTTATCCAATAAAATTATCGTTTCAAAACAAAAAAAATATAGTTATTTTCTTAATAGGCGAGTCAAATAACATTATATGTTGATGTGATATATCTATTAGTCAAATTAAAAAATATAAAACATGTCATTTTATCTGATAATATTATTATTTCAAAAAACTAACATATAATGTTATTTGTTAAGGTATCTGTTTAAATCGATAGAAATATTGACTGATAAACACTAATAGATATAGTGATCTAATAAAATAAATAAAGTTATTTATTAAGGTATCTGTTAAAAACGACAGATAATGTTAATTGGTAAAAACGAACAGATAGCTTTATCTAATGAAATCGTCGCTTTTATATCTACTGAACAGATAACGTTATCGCGTGTTTACTAGAAGGATATTTTTGGAACTTATGTGTCGAAAGGACTTCCGTCCATAATTTAGTTTGAGATGAACTTATTATGCTAAAAGTCCGTTGTTATAGACTTTTGACTGAATCTCCCTAAAATATGAAACAAAATTCGTAAATGAAAACTTAATTCAATTTCATTCAATTCTAAAGAAATTAAATAGTTGATTTATCAGTGCCATAGCATTTGAGGAGTAGAGAGAAGTTTATCAGTTGAATAAATCTATTAACACATTATGTTATACATAAAATTATACATCGTGCCTACGTGACATGCTACACAACTTGTATTTTATGTATAAAGTGTAGAAATGAGTCCCATAAATTTTAATTATATTTTCAAATTAGTAGATCTGATCATGAGTTGTGTGACACATAAAAATGATATACAACGTAATTTGTTAATAACGTTGCTCTCATCAGTAACAAAAGGTATTATAACCTACTACTTTAAGCTCAGCTTGTAAATGAATTATTATTGTTATATTTGATTTTAACTTATTTATATTTGTGTATATGTTGTTTATAATTATATATTTTCCTACTTTGTGACTATTGTGATTGATAGAAAGTAAAACTCACAAGGTATGGGGTAGGATTATTAGGAAGAATGCATATGACCATGAACAACTATCATACTAATAAATGAGAAAATTTCATATAGAATTTTAAGTTAAGTTGAGAAGAAAGATTCTACTCATTATTGGGGACGCTAATTGCTGGGCTTGTTGTGCTCCAAGGCATATATAATAAAGAGTTAAGTGGAGTGAAATTCAAAAGAAAAAGTATTTTAATTGATTTATACATGAAAAGATCAGTAGAGTCTAAAAATAAGATTTAAATTGGTTGATGGAGATGCTTAAGTAGACGATGAGTAAAATATGATTTGACTTTTGGCCCAAATAAAACATAAAAACTTGATGATGACATTCGAGACACTTTTTAAATACTTCACTACACATGAATTTTCACTATCTCATTCAAACTTAATACCGGGCTCCTAATTACCTGTGACCATCGTGTATTATAAATCAAACACCAGATGGTGGCAATTACTAGTGGACACCTGTCCAACTCTCTTTACTTACCATGACTCCCCATAAATATTAAAATTACAAAATATTTATAATACAATACAAAATATTTATAACTCTCTGTGCCTCGTATTTTATTGCATGTTGAGATGATAGCTGGTGGATGATAGCTCATATAGAGAGAGAGAGAGAGAGAGGGGGGGAGGACGAGAGAGAGAGGAAGTAAGAGAAAATAATATTACTTTAGCATGCGATAAAAAATAAGAAAAATATAAAATGAAGTATCAGTAGCATTGTTTATGAATAACACCTAGACTATGCTGTTAATTACGTAAGCAAAATTTACCACCAAGGAGTAAAATTATGTAACAATTAACGTTTGGATTAATTGATTAAGACATTTATCAGATACTCTCACATCTGATTTTACAATTTTTTAACCGGTTTAAATTTATTCATAGAAGAGAAGACAAAGTTGGGACGTGGCACAGAGTTGATAGGCTGACAATTTAATATAGGTAATAGGTGTGGTCCCATAGCTACTGTCTTGCATGAAGACACGTATACAGTGACGTTAATTCCCCACCCCACATTATTAACACACTACTTACTTATAAGACTTTTGATATGTAACTGAGATTTATGTCGTAAACTTTGAGATTGTCATTGTAAAAATAATTGTTTATATTATCACTTATGTATATGCGAGTTGAAGTATTTCTGTTTCTATTTTTTTATTAGAATAAATAGCATCGAGGTTTTGATAAATGTAGAAATCTCTTTTCCAATTTTAATAATCAACGTATTTGTTTTCTTTTACTTTGCAAATTATTTAACAAATTCTTTTTATCATTAACTTTTAATAAAAATCATTAGTTTTGATAACTATTTTTTATTTTGTTAATATTATATCTATACCATTTAATGTGTCTTATTATATTTAGAGTTCCCTATATATATATATATTTCACACAATAAAAATACATATATATTTTTAGCCTATATAATCAAGAAGACATATATTTTTAGTATATCTCCTCAAAAAGATTTTGACTGTCCTTACTTTTAATTTAACTTATGCCTTTTCTTATTGTTTGAATATTTTTTTCTATTCGAGCTTTAAATAGTGGAAATTAAAAGTCATGACCGTCATTTTGATGAGATATATACATACATATATATATATATATATATATATATATATATTGTTATACAATACGTATAAATAGATTAAATCTATGTAAAAAAGAAAAGTAAAAAGAATAATGAAGGACATCTTAATTTTTTATCAATAGAAATGAACTGTATTTATAAAAAGTTTATGACAGGAAAATTTTGTTACATAATTTGTAAAATAGGAAAAATAAGTGCAATCACAGAAATTATAAAAAAAAACGTATATGTGTCTGTCAAAAATTTAATGGGAGGTTTTACCCTTATAAAAAACACATGAAATTTGGAAGCGTAAAGAGTTTTGTGGGGGCTATAGTACTTAGTCTGCCAGTTATGATTGAAGAAAGTCAAAATTTATCCCTGTTCTAGTTGCCATAATTGTGGGTAGGTCAGTAACTTATAAATTATAGTCCTCCCATTCCTCACATACCTAATATATATATATATATATATATATATATATATATATATATATTTTATAGTTTGTCTTTCTCCAAAAATTGCTTTATTTTCATACCAATTATTAAAATAGTCTCGTGCATCATTTTATAATTTTTTTACCCAATTTTATTTATTTAATATTTTAAATTGGCGAAAGCTTTAAAACATATGCATGAAAACATTTTGTTTTTTAGGTCAGAAAATGACACAACTTCTAAGAAAAGAACAAACAGTATGGGAGAAAGAGAGGGAGTAAGTTTATGTTAATGTTTGCTGAGGTTAGACGGTTTAGTTGAGTTGTTATGGTCCACCTTCATCTATCTCGATAATCTGAATCATCCTTCTAGTAAGGTCTGACAGAGAAAAATTATTCATGTAGCAAGGTATGTTTATTGAAAAATGATAATTTATAAGGTAGAATAACATGGTTTCGTAAGATGGAATGACAAGCCACAATTATAATTTTAAGAAAAGAAAGAGTAGAACATCTCTTTTTCTATCATGAAAAATCTTTACATAGATAATATGCTTGTCAAGCCTCGTAAGATATGAATGATGTCATCACTCAGGTAAATTTGGAGTAATTCAACAACAAATTAGTTGGAACAGACAGTCCCAACAAATTCGGGGTCTAGTCCTATAACGTCTCGAATTTCAGAGACTTTAGATAAAGAAAAGAGTTTCTAAAAATCTACTTAATTGTCATTTCATTAAAATGGGTAAAAGTACAAGTTGAATTACAAAATATTGAATACAAGAATAAAGTCTTGCACAAAAAGTAATTTATAACTTAAAGACTTTCAAAAATGAAAATATAGAACAATAGCCTATGTAAGCCAAGGCTCGATTCTCTGTCCACGGCGTTGTTGTTAGCCGGATATCTTGGGTCTTCACTCCTGTATTTGATACTTGATATGAAATGCTAGGAGCAAAAAGTAACACCATGAGCTATGAACCTCAGTAAACTGTAAAGCAAACTGTTTATGATTCTATTAATATTGTTAATTTTTTTTAACAGTTAAGTAATTAGTTTTAGCTAGCTAGGTACTGAACTCATTAAATAATGTGCTGGCATTTTCATATCAGTAAACAAGTTTAAGGCGGTGAAACAAAAGTGTGAGCTGGCTTGGTTTTGTATCTCTGTAAAAAGGGATGTCAAAGAAAAGAGGATCGATCAATCAACGGCGTACATAAGAAATTTTCTCATCTCTAGCTTTTTCATGTTCTGTAGAAAATGCATTTATGCAAATATTCAATTGAATGATGACATTCCATATGGTATTAGAGCTCAATCGACGAGAGTCAAAACAGGAATCCTGAGGACCTATTTCTGTCTCAATTCAAATGATAGAAATTGAGCGAAAATCAAAGATTCAAGAAGACTAGCGTTTACCTTCAACGATATCATCAATGGCGAATTTCAATCCAATAACAATGCCACAATGTCTGATATTTCTAGTATCAAATTTTCACTCTTTAGTTATAATCAAATTAGATTCATCGAATTACTTGCTGTGGAAAAGGCAAGTGGAGAATGCCACAAAAACAAATGGATATTTCGATTATGTCAATGG
>JABCMJ010018181.1:0-31938 GCA_014822125.1 Arbutus unedo | reverse complement strand
AGCAAAATAATTATACAAACTTTACAATCTAACACTTATTTTACTGTTGTATTACGTTAAGGTCTATATATTAATTTCTTTTAAACAAATACAAATCATACTATCCACAGCAACCAATGTCACTTTAATTCCTCCCTATTCAAATAATTTTATAAACAAGTTTTCCATTACCAATCTGCAACCAAAGTAGTTCCTCTTTACGAGGCTAAAGGTTAAGTAAAATAGTATGACTCTTGTCTTTTCTAAAATTTCTTTGGATTTTCACCATTGGAGTGTTGTGAAGCTCAAGGAATTTATCAAGAACATTAATTGAGAATGAGAGAAAGAACATTTACCGCGCCATTAAAGTTTAGAGTTTGGATTCAAGGTTGATCGAATTGGACTTGCAATTTCCATGTGAATTTTCACGTCCTCTCTCTTTACTAAACTTTTTACCTTTCCCACTCTTGGTTTCAAGGGGTTTGCTAGGTTGTAATGTTTATGCGGTAAACATGGTGAAGTATACAAGGTATGTGCAAATTATCATAATAAAATGAATTAAAATAAATATTCGTAATTAATTATTAAAGAAAAATTCTTTAATTAGCGAATTAAAACTTTTAGGCTCTTGCAATTTAACTGAATTTTTTTCATGAACTTGCAAACTTGTGCCATAATCACTCCTCTTCTTAGCATCAATCAACTATTAGCCTTCTTGGTAGATAATTAAGAAAAAACTTAGCTCGAGAAAGGATTCAGGGCGGTTTAATATTATAGAGGATATACAACACTAATAGATTAATAATCAGATTTGACTGTAAATCACATTAAAAAAACAAATCCCTAATTGATGACGACCAATCAATTTGCTTTGTGGGAGGGAAAAAAATCAGTTCGAGATGGCTTTCATGAACCGATTTACCGAGGAGAAGATGCCTGCTGCTCTATCAAAAAATGAAGGGCCCTTCTCCGAGGTCTCCTCTACATCGCCGTATATAATCTGCAAAACAATCCAACAAAACATTAGATGGCACATTTCAAATTTATGCTTCACAATCCCAAATGATGATCAAATTATCTAAAAACTGGTCATAGAGGATTAAACAAAAAAAAAGTCCTAGAATTGTTGAAAGAAACTAACCTCAAGATCTTCTGCATCAGGACGGCTTATCAGTTCTTTGGCTAGCAGGTACCGGTTTGGCCTATCCTTATCATCATAAAACACCTTCCATAGTCTATGAAGCATCAGAGGAAGTGTTAGTAGGAGGTGGAGTTCACAGGTAGGCACATTTACCGTATCAGGTTTTCACTGAAAAAATGTGTGGGAAGCGTAAACTGTTTCATGGTACTCTATGCCAGCAGAAATTTTGGCATAAACTTCCATATTTGGGCTGCATTTGGATCACAGATTTGTGGAGGGAATTAGGGAGCAAGGTGAAAGGTTATGGGAAAAATACGAAGTTAACGAAGTGAAGATGCTAAACTGTATTTTGGTTTCCTTATCATTTTCCTTTCCGTTTGTAAATCCCTTACCCAAATCCATCATCCAAACACAGAGTCAGGGTTCAGAATACAGAAAGTGCTCCTCAAATTGTATATGTAATCGTAACAAACAATCAACTTTCAAACAGAATTGAAAATAGCCTTACCCAGGATAACATCTGAACACCGCTCCAGATGGCAGAGGTCTCATCGAGTAAACCACTGAGAAAGTGCTGCATGATAAACAAATAAGTTAATCATTATGATCCCCCCAGATTTGTGAGATCCTCAAAATACTGCAAACATGCATATGAAGAATTTGAGTAAACCTAATCAACATTGTACCCTTGAGGCCACATATTTTTCCCAAGCATTCATTTGCGCAAGCGCGCACACACAAAACATCACACTGTCCTTGGTCTAAGTTAATATTGCACACTTACACATCCATTCCCCCCCCCCCCCCACACACCACACACACACACACACACAGAGAACGTCTCATTGTCCATGCCGACACCCAGACACACACACACACACAGAGAACGTCTCATTGTCCATGCCGACACCCAGACACACACACAGCATCTCATTGTCCTTGGTGTAAATATGCAGAACTGTATCATTGTCCTTGGTGTAAATATGCAAAACTGAATTATTGTCCTTACTTGAAAACCCACAAATGTAGGAGTGACATGTCCTGAATAGAATTTGATTCAAAACTAACTCATAAGAGAAAAGGAGGCAATAAATTGGATAGTTGAATGAAAAAGATAAACACATACCTTAAAAAGTAGCGCCGTAACTTTCGAACATTGAACCCTACTCCGACACCCTCACTGACAAGACGTGGGTTCCACATGATGAGAGGACGTGGCTAACAATGCAATTCAAAAATGTGTCAGGAGGGGGGCAAACTAATCATTGTCACAAAAGCAGCACATCCTTCAATTAAGATGTAAGAAAGACAAAATTTGGACCACAAGTAAGTGAGTCATCCAGATGTCATGGAAGATGTATAATTCCGGTTAGTGCTCAACCCAAATTGAAAGTCTGTGAACTTTATTGCTTTACTGTGTAGTTTGTTGTAATTGCACAAGTTATCAATAATGCAATAAATGAACGACCAAGGAAAGGAAGAAGAATGGACCAAAATGCAGGTGCTGCACCATAGTTGAAGATATAATAAACTGCATTGCATGTGAGTGTTACAAATGTTTCAGATTCAGCAAATTTTCTAATGTCTTCTGAAGCCAAATTTTGCACCAATGAAAGTTACTTGCTGACAAGAATTACCAATTCTAACCACAAAACTATAACAAATCTGCCTAGATGAACAAGATAGAAACATGTTTATCTATCTCTTGTCTGATTTTTATCTGCATTTTAAATACTATAGTAAAAGAACTGAGCTTGAAAGCTAAAATTTATATCCTCTGTGATATTGCTAACACATATTGCATCATTAGATCCATAACCATCATGTCAGTAGTTAAAAGCACTAAAAGCAGATATGCATGAGCAACAGGCAAGCTTCTATAAAGGATGACGAAATCAGGTAGGTACCGGATCATCTGATAGTTGAGATGCGATTCGCTCTACATATTCCAACATTTGGTAATCAGGAACCACCATAACAACAATTTCATCTTCACTACTTACAGGTTTCCGGTCGCTTAAACTGGAAAAAATCGCATACAAAATCAACCAACAGCAAGCATATCTAAACTTAAATACAGGCCAGACAAAATCTCTGACAGTTAGGAGGAAGTTCAACATTAATCTCTTACAGTTAGGAGACTTTGATACAGACCAGAAAAATCTCTTAAAGTTAGGAGGAAGTTCAAAATTAATCTCTTACAGTCAGGAGGAATTTGTACAGTACCCACCCATGGATTGATTGGTTAATTGATGCAGATTCAAGGAAATATGTTATGAAAAATTAAATGGCCGCTATTAGTAGAGGAATACTACAGAAACCAGAGACCAAAGCATATTTAAAAAAGAAATGTTAATCATAAGCAGCATCAGTATGGTGAAATTTACCTGGAGAAGCCAAAAGCAGCATCTTGCCATCGATATTTTAGAAGTGCAGCAGCACCAGTATCTGGAAATATTGCTTTAACTCTCTAAAATAGAAATTCAGTCTATTCAGCAAATGATGTTGTATAGAAGTATTACACCAGATCTTATTTTCTCATGAATTTGAAGCTAAAATAAAAAGAAAGAAGGACCAAACTTTTAATACCAAAAAACTCTATAAAGTCTGGACAGATGAACATCTCAGGAATAAAATAGTTTATGTCTTTTGTGCGAGTTGGAGAACACTGAATTTCAGAAAAGCTTTGAGTCTAGGCCGTTTTTTTTTTCTTCTCACTTGTTTCGTTGTTATTGGCAAATGAAAAACTATGAACTAGCATTGTCTACCCCACAACCCGCCCGTCTGGAACACACCCCCCCCCCACCCCCACCACCACACACACACACACACACACACACACACAAATCCATTCATTGTCTACAGTCTCATGCATGCACTGAAATTTCTCCTTAAAATAAGTTTTATCCACTCAACAGTATCGACTTTCATTTCAAGCATTCAAATATGGCTCGCTAAAACTAACCTGACATCCTGTTTCTTCAATTAGAGTATCCAAGAAAGTTCTTGACAGCTGCCAAAGCTCAGCTTGGGCTCCTTCGTCATCAAGAAACTGCAACTGAGGAATTAAGAGCTCAACCTGATGGGAAAGGACAAATTCAAGTGAAAGTTAATAAACCATGTTTGATGTGTGTGTGTTCCCAATCCCCAAGATAAATAAAAAAAATCACTCTATTCTGGCCAGAAAGTTCCATGCGAAGTAAAACTAGGAAAAATGTCACTTGACTAGGACACGAACCAAACGAAGTCCCAATTTCTCAGAAGAAAGTCGATGTGATTGAGTCTAGCTCATTACTAGTCATGATTCATGCCAAGAGTTTTGGTGTGTCAGTAGCACTTGCTGCCTCTCCTAGAAATATTTTAAATACATCTGGCTCATCCAAGAAGGCATATGCATCAAGTTTCGACAATGATTAACCCCATGCACATAGAGAGTCAGGCTGGAAGATTACACCCATGCTCTAAACATGAATGTTGTATATTACTAACCTAGGTAACATATGCATAAACATGTGGAGTTCGTATCAACAATGAGGTCAAATAATCATATATTGTCACAGACAAGTGGCATAAACCAGTTGTTTATCACAACGAAATTTAAGAAGTCATCATTTAGCTCCAAAAGCATTCAGAAAATTATGAACTTGAGTTTAAATAGCACATACTATAGCTCTCAATCCCCCAGAAGACACAAAAGTGGCACTTGCTTGACTTGACTGTCGGACTGCACCCTCCAAATCAGAAGGCAAGCAGCTGAAACATAATTTGAAACAAGTAAAAAGTTGTCATGTATAAATGTATAAGGAGAGAGAAGGGGGAGAAGATAAAAAACAGGCAGTGTCCCTAAATTCAAATATGACCCCAGTATAGCCAACATACATTATTCAATTTGTGTATGCAACTAGAACGAACAAATTTTCAGTTACTCCATCACCAACGCATAAAGATATTTCTCTTTCTACTCCCATCAGGTTGTATCCAGACACACAAAAAACGCAGAATATGATTCAAAACGGTAACTCTAGAGAAACAATGTAAAACTTAATATCTCTTTCTTTTGCAAGTAATCTACAAAAAATAGGGCATTGCAGGGGCAACAAGGTAGACTCCTAACTTTTGGCCTTATTGCCTTGCTGCATACCCAAAAGGTACTTGCCCACACTTGTTCGGTAGAACATTTTCATTGTTATGTATACAAAAGCTTATAGTACTTCTCATTACGCCATTTCCTGTAACACGAGTCACTTTTCATAGCGTCTCTTTTCGTAAATAAAGTAATCAATTCTCAATGAAAATTCCACAGTAAAAAAACCTCTGTATTGACGAAAACAAATTCTTACATAAGGAGGGAGGACAAACGCATACAACAGGATAGGAATGATGTCTATCGATTATTTACAAGCAACATTGGTTATGACTACAAGTGTTGTCATTCTTCATCCTTAATACATGCAATAAATACAGGGTCTTCTTGATTAGCTGGATAAGATGTAGGGCAGATTTTATTTCAACTTCTCTGGGATTGCATTTCCGGCACTTCAATAGAACAATTAATAGATAGATTATGGTTGTGTTCGTTTGCTTGTTTGTTTTTTCCCAAACATTTTTCTAGACTTGTTTGGAAAAAAAATTTCCAAACACTTTTACTTTTTTCCCAAACAAGCTCATCTCTCTATAAAAGAAGAGAGAGACCTCGAAAATGCCAAAAAAATTTAACTCTCGAATTTTTTCTGAAACACTTACACCAAACAACATCTCAGAGTTTTTTTCCCAAAAATCGTTTCAGAAAAACTCAACCGAATCTATTGGAGAATCAATTCCACAACATAGATATACCTTAAGGGAGGTGAAAATGGAATTTCCCGCACTATTAGTTAGATGGGATTACTTATCTTATGTGATTACACATATCCCACATTATTAGTCCGACCAATCACAGGGTGAAACGGGGCCTCAGTTTAGGCCCCTTGGCACTTTGGTGCCACCATAGAGCACAAGCTAGGGTCAAATCTCATTGCCTCTCTTGTAGGGAAAAAAGAAGAAAATTTATTGTCTGGTATAGTTATATATCCATACGACCAGCTTAGGTTCAAGCCGGAGAAAGTCTTCCGAGCTTATATCAGGCTCCAAAGCTTCACTACTTTGAACAACTGAGCTACCAAAACCTCGATTCGTGCAAGCTTGCAACAGTTGGATTCAAGTTTGGAAAGCATTGGATTCATCCACCATGTGAAGACCTAAAAGTAGGGAATACAGCATAAAAAGCATAACCCTTAGCAGACAATCCTGCCCCAACATGGTTGTTAAGTTCAATGAGTTTATAAACACCATGATCACTCAACTCTACTAAAAGATATCCATCTTGTACCCAAACACGGGAAATTCAACTAAAAATATACCCAGATAGAGGATCAAACACACAATAGCCCCACCTGTCATCTTCTTCGTCTTCTTCTTCTTCTTCTTCTCCTCCTTGAATTGGTTGTTGTTCTGACTCCATAGAAGTTGATGGTGGCGGTGATGACCCGCTGGATTCATCAGTACTCTCCTGGGGATATTCACCTTGGAATTTCTCAAACTTGGCACAAGTTCTTGAGTTCGAGAGAGCTCCGTGGAGTGAAATTCCATAGGACCCAGAAACACTGGAGGGATAAGAAGACCAGGAAAAGGGGGCTGTGGAAGGTACTTTGGGAATTGAGGCAGAGTAGCAGCTGTACAAATTTGTACATGAGGAGGCCATGGAAGTTCCCGTGTATTGCTCAAACACCCTCCAACATTTTCCTCAAACTGCTACCGGAGAAGCCCAATTTGTGCTTGGTTAAATGAGGGGATAAGTTGAGGAAAAATTATTCAGTGGAAGCCTATATCCTTACCACAACTACCCAAAAACAAATTTCCCTGTTAGTGGGTCCAACAGAGGACCATCCTCACCTAAGGGCACGTTTGAGATTGAGATTGTAATTCTACATCCATGAAATTGAGAAATGTATGGCTCCATATCTTCTCCAGAAATTGTTAGAATAAAGTTTGTTTCGTGAAATTATATACGCGACAGTATTATGGGAGACTTTTTGTTTTCTTTAATATTCATCAAGTAATATCACTTGGGGAGGTTTTGGTTAATTCGGACCTTTGAATTATTTTCTTTATTCAATAGTAAAAAATGATTATTCATCTGAAGACTCTTGTTATATTTATGGATTCGCTGGCAAGAAAATTATGACTTCCCACGTGAAAGTCGCAAACAATTTCACATATCGATGTCCGAATGGGATCAGGTGTTTTCGCGTCTCACTGTAGTGTCCGATTTGTCTTGCAAAAAATAAAGTACAATAAATAAAATAAAAGTTGTTATCCCAATGAATAACCAAGAGGGGGTGTGCTAAGTAAAATTACCAAATAAAAATTATATTAGACAATTTGTCAAACACCTAGAATGTAATAAGTAAAAAAGACAAGAGAGACAAGAAAACTTGTAGTGGTTCAGCAATTCGTTGATCTCGAATTCCTATTTCACTTTCTTCAAGAGAACCTCTCAAGTTCCACTATTGTTGAAATCTCGTTACAACTTTTTAGTTTCTCCGAGCTAATGAACCGCTACTTAATCATCACCAAAATAATTTTCTACTTTACTTCTATTACTCTTACAAATGTTTTATTTCCCAAACACTCAGGGAGTTTACAATGGTTTGGGTAAGAAGGTTTTCGTATCTTAATACAATAATCATTCCTTAATTGAGTAGATATGAAAGTGTAAAACTCAATATAAAAAATTCAAGAGAGAGAGAGAGAGACTTGAGATTGATAGAAGCTTTGGTAGCTCATAAATGACCCATGGCATGACATATATACCCTTCTTCTTCATTTGTCTGTTGGACGTAGGTGAGGGGCCTTAAATTGCCAGGACGATCAATTGGTTGACCGGTGCCTTAAACCGATTATCAAGCCCTCTGCCCGGTAGTTGTAACTTCCCAAAATTGTTTCAATTGTATCGACCAGAAAACTAGTTGGACGACCGATGCATAGAGACGGTTGTCAAGCCTTCTGCTTGGTAGTTATCACTTGCTGTCTTGTCTAAAATTTTATTGATCAAAAGATCGGCCGAAACACTGACTGTCTTGAAATTCGATTGATGTTGCTTTGATTTTGTCTTGTTATCATGAAAGTCGTTATGATTACTGGTTGGATCTTCTTTTAAATATCCTAAAAGAATCTTTGACATATTTTGCACAATTTAAATTGATAGTTAAATGTGTAAGTGCGAAACAATTTAATGAGTGCCAAAAGTATGTCTTTGACATTTGAAAATAAGAGATGACCGTGAAAAATACACTTTAATACTTGAGTATTTGAATCTTAGAAAAACTATCAAAAATTTATTTTACATATATTTCTAACAAAATTGATATTAAAATTTTATTTTATACATATATATAAAATAACAAAGTTTTATGAGAACTCTACATATTAAATTCTTACGCATACTAAATTATCCGTAACAAAGTTTTATAAGTTTTTTTTTTGACAACACCTATTTTTTCTTTAAAAAGCACACCTATGCGAAATGAAAGATGAAGATAAACTACTTCTTTATCACTCTTAAAATAATAATTATTCAGAGAGATTGATATTAAATTATCAAAATTAAAATAGTTCCCGATGAGCTCGATTTGACTCTGTTCAACCACCAATTGATATTTCCTGCTCAATATGGGATGGCTATGCAATCAACCGACTAGTCATGTACTGACTCGATTGGTAGATCTTCATTCTGATCAGGCAAAACCTACTTAGACCGCCTCGCTTGGTATTACCTTAAGGGAATCAAGCGCTAGATCCTGACCAGAGAAAGTTTGCTGGGGGTGCCCCTAACCGTGCAGAAGGCTCTGGAAATGGTGACCTCGACTGCTCGGTATTTCGGGAATGGCATACACAATTATAGAACCGCTCTCCCCAATATGGAAAGAAGGAAAGATCAGTGGTCACGTGCCCACCTAAGATTGTTCCCTTCTTCAACCTATTATAGGTGACCTCCGACTAAAGGATCAAGTATACTTACACATACGCTCTCATTGCAATCACACTTTTCTCATACTTTCTTCATTGACTTGATCTTTAGAGAATCCTTGGCTGGACAATCACCATCTGGCCACTAGATTTGTTTGCAGGGATCAAGACAGGAGTGCAAACTGTCTAACCAATTTTCAACACTATCAGTTTTGTCTTCGTCTGTAGGAACGACTTCACCTCACTCAAAATAAATTTAACTAAAGTAGCTAGAAACAATGGTGAACACCAAATTCACCTTTGGGCAACAAGAAGGTGTCACTTTCCAAAACTCAAACATTTTGGAGATACAAGTACAAAATCTTACCTGGTTGGTGACAATTCTAGTAGAGCAAAATGAAATCCCAATGCAGCAACTACAGTGTCACACTCCATGCTTCAAGGATATGATATGAGCGAAAAACGAACCACAATACGTTCCCATTATATAATTAAACCCAAGGAAAATTCAAACATTACATCCCGTCTCAACCAAAAACAAATAGCCAATTAATCCAAGCTCACAATTGTGATATCCTGTCCCACATCGAAAGTCTACATGAGTGATCTTGGGTATATAATGAGTCATGTATGCTACTACTAGTAATTTGGGTTTAAGTATTTTGGATCATGCGGTAAGGCGCCGATAAGTTGTTGCGTCAGTGGTATACATAGAGCGTTACAGATGGTATTAAAGCGACCCGGGTACATGATTGAGTATGGAGTCGGGATTTTGTTTGGTCACTAGAGAATAAACATGAAGTTAAGTCGTGGTGATTCTAGTGTTCAACCCATCGCGAGGGTGCAAGATCTTAAAGATGGAGTAGTATACGTGAGACGTTACACTGAGTGGAAAAAAGAAAAGATAAATATGAAAAAAATAAATTGTGTTGGAGTTCGTCCTCTTTTTCCTTTCCATTCTTGGTCCTATTTTTAGATTACTAGTGTTAGATGCTGCTTCTTCCTTTGAATTTTCTCGCTTGACTCCTTGAATAATCTTCTCCCTTTCAATATATGAGCAAAATGTTGTTGCCTCACTTTGACCATATTCTTATATTTCTCCTATGCTCATGATGCACGTCCTGTCACCTTCTTTTTTCTTTGTTCGTGCGCATGCATGACAATTGAAATAACTACCTCATGCATGCAAAACATCGTCGCTTTGCATTCTGAATGCATCAATCTTGCGACAGTTAATTAACTGTTACCGAAGTTCGAGTGAAATCGTTTAGGGTTCTTATACTTTTCATAATGTACAAGAGCTTCCAAAATCTACGCCACGCATCATATTTTTACTGGTGAATTTTGTTAGAGTGTCAACAAAGGTAGGGTAACTTATTGAGTCTCATAACTTATGGTGTTTGTTTTCTTATACCTGACATTTTATACGAGGTACTGATAAAAATGGAGCCAAACCTAATTACCCAGCTCGCGAAGATTCGTTTTCAAAAGAAGACCCGGTTGAGTCATGATTCACCTAGTGTAAGTTTAAAATCACTCTAAAATCCCAAATTAAAATTTTTTGTGGTATAATTTTTTGGAAGACTTAATTTGATATTTCAAATTTTTTAAGACCAAGAACATGTACTAAACTTTATTTATTAAAAAATTGTTGACTTTTAATTAATTTGTTATTTTATTAATATCTTCGAAAATCGATTATACGAAGGGAAAATTATTTTTTAGTTTCATCTCTAAGTATTTTTTATTTTTTTATCTAATGCACTTTTAAATATTATATTTTGGTAAAAAAATATCAAAATTTATCCTTATTTTGACATTAACCGTGATTAACAGCAAATTCCTACAAAATCACGATTGGAATTATCTTTCTTTCAAGTTTGAAATTAAACATACAGAAAGATAAAAGCTAATTAGTAAGAAGTAAGTACAAAATATAATATTGCAAGATTGATTATAGATTATATTGTAAATTGGCAGAGAATATGGTAAATTTGTAAGTAAAGCATGAACATAATAAATTACAGATATCATGATAAATTTGCAGGTAAGGCACGAAATTGGCATATTTCATGGTAAATTTATGGGTAGAGCACGAAATTTGCAAGTCATGGTAAATTTATAGGTAAAGAACGACACGTGCAGGTCGTGGTAAATTTTCGGAACATGGTAAATTTTTTCCTCACCTTGTAATCCGAACAATCTTTGAAAAAACTCTTTACCAGTGATGATGAAATCTTCTTCTTAACTTGCAACACTCAGTTTTCGATGATCAAGAACATAAAAATAGAGTGACTATGTGCTACATGATGAATGATACAAAAACCAAATATTTATGAGATTTTGTGTAAAAAATTGAAAGATGTGACCAACAATCCCGTAAATCACTACCAGGTTTTTTACACTTTATGAGATTTCGAGTTCAAGCACTATCAAGTTACATAGAATTAGGGAGCATTAGAACTTACCAAATACTTATCAAAATTTCATCCAATGATATAATAGATTTGACCAGAGATATTCAGTGAATATCAACTGTCATTCCGATAAAGATAATTAGTGAAGATCATTATAATTCCATATTTTAAGCATAAATTATTACTACAAAAGATAAAAGAGTAAATTATTCTTCAAAAATAATGACAAAATTGTCAAATCATACAAAAATAGAATTAAAATATAAATTTAAAAAATAAATAAGATGAAAATCTAAGCCACAAGAATAAATAAGACTCTAATTTAAATTACACATGTACGAATTATCATAATGAACTAGGATGATGGTAGTCATACCCGTTTCTCGTCCGTTTAGTTTCCATCCTATCTCTGACCATATACAACCTAAGTGGGTCATAAACCGTTAACCCGTTCAGCCAACACGCTCCAGTGAACTGGAATTATAGCCGTTACAAGCATCGGACGGCTCAGATTCACTTCCAGTTCAAAAAAACTTGAAATCGTGCCAAAACCCCCTTCCGACTGTTAAAGTAGTTCTCTCTCTCTCTCTCTCTCTGCAATTCACGTTCTAGCTTTTGAACTCTTACCATTCTCTTCATCAATCATCATTGACGTATATCATCTCTCTCTCTCTCTCTTTATTCAACGCTCTTGCTCAGAAGATCTACTGCACGCAACTAGTTCTCAGTGAAACAAAGCGAAAGTCATGGAAGGTATACAATATCCCTTACATGTCTATATCTACAATTGTCTACATACATGTATAAACATACCGGCGAAAATATTTTCAAATATATCGCTCATAATCTCCATTTTCAATTGACTCAATTCGTCTCTTGTGTGTTGTTTCATTCAGATCGAACCCTAGAAACCATCTCGCCTAACTGCGATGACATTCTCTCCGATCAAAGTGAAATTAACGAGAAAATTGAGACTGAGTTTCCCAATTCGGCGGAAGATCTAACCCTAAAAACTACAACTTGCGACGCAGGTTTATTTTTTTTTACCGTTTTCTCGTCTTTTGTCTTTAAAAGTTCAAGAAAAATGTGAATTGACCTTTCTTGCTTTCAAAAGATCTAACCCAAGTATTTAATGCTTTAAACTGAGATCGAACCCTACTTTTGTGTGTTTTTTTCCCCATGTTGTTTTCTTCTTATTTTCTCTATATTGGTTGAACTTGTGTCCTTGCGTTCTTTATAACATAGAAAAATATGAAATCGAATAACATACTTTGTCGGCTGCCCAGCACCTCCTCTGCACTCAAATTTACATTATAATAGTATGTTAGATGTCTTTTTGCGAAGTGTGAACTGATCCAAAGGTGTTCGGTATTATTTCAGAACAAATTGGAGGAGATAATGTTTGTATGGATGAGAGTGACGTTTTGGATGGAAACCATGAAATGTGTGCCGATGAAGTGCAGACTCTTCCGATTCTTCAGAAAATTGAAAAACTAAGCAACCAAGTCCAGGTAAATCTTTCAAACCTATTGTTAAATTTAATAATCCGGAATATTTTTTCTATTCATCATGCGTAATATTTATACAAGTAAAAAGAGACCTAACCAGCTATAACTCCAGCTAATCTACTATTCTATTTACAGGGAATCAAAACCTAAACCTAATCTAATTATAGTTCTACACACATATATAACTTAACACCTATAATAGTCATCTTAAATCCAAAATTAATGGCATTTCTTCTAGTTATCTCTAATTGTGATGCTGTTTCAGAGTTTGAAGAAGGAACATGCAGTTTTATGCAGTGAAGTTAAAGGCCTCAATGCCGATTCTTTTCTTGGCTCTGAAGTTTTCAATGCTCTTCAGAACCTTGGTATGTGGATTCTTTTTGTAAAGATTAAGTTCTACTTCTTGTTCTCTCCCTCCTCCATTGCTGGTTTTGAATGGTTTGTTGTTCCCTTTGCTTGTTATTAGGTACTGAGCATGACAATCTGAAAAAGAAGTATAATGAAGAGAGTTCTGAAAGGAAACGGCTCTATAATGAAGTGATTGAGCTTAAAGGGAATATTAGGGTCTTTTGCAGATGTAGACCGCAAAATCATGATGAAATTGCAAACGGGTCTTCTTCTACTGTTGATTTCGACACATCTCAGGAAAATGAGTTACAGATCATTTGCTCTGATTCTTCCAGAAAGCAGTTCAAGTTTGATCATGTATTCAGGCCCGAAGACAGCCAAGGTCCTTAACTTGAAAAATCACAATTAATTACAATTCTCTCTAGTGGCTTCTCTATTAAAGTTTCTAACCATCTCCTTTGGTATGCAGAGGCTGTTTTTTTGCAAACTTCACCTATAGTGACCTCAGTGTTGGATGGATACAACGTCTGCATCTTTGCTTATGGACAAACTGGGACTGGAAAAACATTCACTATGGAAGGAACCCCTGAAAATAGGGGAGTGAACTACCGAACGTTGGAGGAGTTGTTCAGGATTTCCAAGGAAAGGAGCAGTGTCATGAAGTACGAACTTTTCGTAAGCATGTTGGAAGTTTATAATGAGAAAATAAGAGACCTCCTAATAGAGAACTCCTACCAACCTGCAAAAAAGTGAGTTTTCTTCTGCTCCACTCATAAGCAGTTCTGTTTCTGCTATATCCTGGCTGGCTAGCTATTGAATGCTTCAACTTTTGCAAGGCAACAACTCTTTTTTGTTGAATTGCCTAGTTTGTTTAGTGGGAACTGTAGAGATCGGTACAACTTGGCAATGGAAAATAAATCATGTACTAAGATATTTATGCAAAAGAGTTGGCTCTACGAATAAAAAAGATATGTACTACGATTTTTATGCTAAGCTTAACTCAAGAAGTAGCTCTACGAATAAAAAAGATAGTAGTTGGAACTCAATTGTATTTGAACACAAGCTCATACCAGCTTTCTGGAAAGAGTAATGGAAAATAAATCATGTAGTACGATTTTTATGCAAAGCTTAACTCTACATAGTAGTTGGAACTCAATTGCATTTGATTACAAGCACATACCAGCTTTCTTGAAAGAGTAATGTTCTGATCTCATTTTATTGTGCATGAGAAACTTTTTGATGTTCTGTTCAAGTAGTTTGTGATCTCGCCATGCTATCAACCGAGAACTAAAATTTGTGTTAGAAAGTATTAGACATGTCTAGTAATTTCATGTTCCTCTTAGAACTTGTCCCTCCAGGGATTTTGTGATTATGTCTTTGACTATTTCTGTCTTTCTAACTCGAGATTCATCATCCTAATCATTTTCTTTGTTTGAGTATCTATGGTGTACTGAATGTTCCATACTTGCTGAATACAGGAAAATCAGAGGGAATAGTTCCTGTATTTCGGTTTTAGGTTTCAATCCTTCTCTCTAATTTTTCTTTCCCTCTCCTTTTTCTTTCAACCGAAGAAATATACATTAGTCAGGAACTTAGACAGGCTTGTACTGCTCCTTAGTATCTACTTTTACAGGAGAGTGTGTTTAAGTTGTTGAGCTTATCTGCATTAGTCCAGTAGTTTATCTGGTTATATTTGTTTCATACTTTTTATGTTTGTGGAATCGAAGGTTGGAGATAAAGCAAGCAGCAGAGGGTACACAGGAAGTCCCAGGACTGGTTGAAGCTCGTGTTTTTGGTACAGATGAAGTATGGGAGCTGCTCACATCTGGGAGTCGAGCCAGATCTGTCGGATCTACTAACGCTAATGAGCTTAGTAGCCGTTCTCACTGGTAGTTGTGAATTCCTTTCACATCTTTTGATTCTTTGGATCTAACTTTTTATATATGGCTAGCTAATGCAATGTTTGATAAAAAATGAAACTTAGAACACCAACCATAACTTGTCATGAATACTTGATCTGTTGTTCACAAGATCATGTAGGTTCTCTCAGTTCTGTTATTAGAGCATCTCCAAGACACAATGCTTAAATGAACTCTTAAAGTTGAATTTTGTCATGCTAAAAATGCCAAATTTAGTTGCATAAGTCCATTGCTACAGAGGCTAATCCTTTAGTTTTCTGAAAATGCCGGTTTTAAGTAGCATTTGTGGGCCCAAGTAACAAAGAAAAGAAAGTTTGGCATTGCCAAACCTTATGCCTTATTTGGCACAAAGTTCAGCGTTGACAAAGTTTGAAGTTCGTTTGGTAGGGGGTGTACATGGGAGCAACAAACATCCGACTTATCAATTTTTTGTATTGGCATCCAATTTGGAATGTGCATTGGAGATATTCTCTTAGAGTGAAAACTTAAGTATCTGGATGGTCCCATAAGGCGACTGAACTAGGATCGTTTATTGATCTCATGACCAAAAAATCTTTTTTTTTGTGGTTGTAGCTTGTTGAGAGTGACTGTTAAGGGACAGAATTTAATAAATGGGCAGACGACAAGGAGCCACCTTTGGCTGGTGGACTTGGCTGGAAGTGAGCGTGTGGGGAAGATTGAAGTTGAAGGTGAAAGGTTGAAAGAATCTCAGTTTATTAATAAATCTCTCTCAGCCCTTGGGGATGTCATCTCTGCTCTGGCATCAAAGACAGCACATATTCCATACAGGTCTCTCTCTCTCTCTCTCTCTCACACACACACACACACGTACTCATGCATGCACATACATAAAAATTTATGTCCTTCACATTCTTCTTATTCTTTTCTGTCATCTGTCTAAACCAGGAATTCCAAACTTACTCATATGCTGCAGAGCTCTCTAGGTGAGTCTCTCCGAGTGTTTTTGGCATTTTACTTCCTTGAAGTGGATGTCTGTGCATCAGTAAAAGAATCTAGTCTAATGACTCTAATCTCATGACGAATGTACAGGAGTAACGGGTTTAGTTAATGATCTCTCTATCCTGTATTCTTGGTTCTTTCTTTGGTGGGACGTCCCAAAAATCTTGTCCATTTTGAAAAGTCAAATTAAAAAGTTTTTAACGTTCCAAACCTCTCAATTATCAGTAGCTATAACTGTATTTTAAGTGAGAAAAAGTGGTGGAAAGTAAGGAGACAATGCCATTGTATTGGAAATTTTATTGCATCCCCTTAAGAAGATGGAATTCAAACAAAAGGACAGAAATTATTGGATGGATGGAGTAGCTGTTATCGTTGGAATTAACTGCTCAGGACCCCATTAGCTCAATTGCTTCCATTGCCTGTCTCATGTCTAGTAAAACTTACTGGAATTATGCAGGAGGAGATTGCAAGACGCTGATGATTGTCCAGATCAGCCCAAGTTCTGTTGATTTGGGAGAAACCCTTTGCTCACTTAATTTTGCTAGTCGTGTCCGCGGAGTTGAGCATGGTCCTGCTCGCAAACAGGCAGACTTCACTGAGCTTTTCAAATATAAGCAATTGGTATGCAGAAAGATTAACATTCACCTATTGAACTATTTCTTTTCCGTTCAAAAGCTGTTCATAGCTCATGATTTTCAATTTCAAAAAACAGGCAGAAAAATCTAAGCATGATGATAAGGAAATGAAGAAACTGCAGGATAGCTTGCAGTGCTTGCAGTTACGACTCGTTGCTAAAGACCATGTCTGCAAAAGTCTTCAAGAGAAGGTAATAGAACAAGCAAAAATTTATTTTAAGCCAATACCTAGATGAAACGATTACTGCTCCAACAACAGAAATGGATGTTTCATTTGTTGGTTTGAAAGGAAGGGCCTCTGTTTAGTTTCTCGGTCGGTTATCTCCTACGAAGCACGGACTAGTCTACCGACCTCGCATGTTTTTTGCTACATGTGTCGGAGGTGTCTACATGACATGCTCTGGATATGTGTCAGATGTGCCCTAGTCATATTTATTTCTAGCTTTTGATTTATATCCTTGTCGTGTTATTAATTGTGCCCTTTATCCTAATTTGAGAGAAATAATTGTGTTGACTTTTTATATGAAATCTTTAAGAAACTATACTAGAAATAGATTTTTTATTCAACTTATCCGTACCATGCTGGTGTTCTAATTTTCAAAAACCTTTTGTATTTCGGTATGCGTGCTTCTTTGGGCATCTCAAATAATGCAGTTTCATCTTGGGAAGATATAGCAGCCATCTAATCTTCCTTTGAATTATTGAACAGGTTCGAGATCTTGAGAACCAAATAGCAGAGGAGAGAAAAACCAGACTGAAACAGGAAACTAGAGCTTTTGCTGCTGTTTCTTCTCAATCTCCAGCTTTATTCTCATCTCTAAACCAAGCACAGAAGAAGACCATAGCAGCAGATAAAAAACCACCATTATGTCCTTCAAACATAAGGCTGCCCCTCCGAAGAATCAGCAATTTCTTACCTCCACCAACTCCCATCCCTCCTTATAAGACTTCCACTCTCAGTCATCATTCCGCAAGAGACGACAAAGAAAACATGTCAAAAATGATGATGCCATCATCGACAAAGGGAAAGACAGTCTTGAGAGCAAGAAGAGGTTCCATTGCAGTCAGACCTCCTCCAGCAACTAATCAGAAGGTCCTTCAGCCTAAAAGAAGAGCCTCCGTTGCAACCCTACGCCCTGAGTTGAATGCTAATGTGATGACTCCACTCAACCCAACTCGGCCGTTAAGGACTGATCGCGCTGTGGGTAGGCACTCTTTTGTGTGGGACCCACAAAGGGTGTGGCGCACATCGAGGGTGCACTCTCCTTTGCCACAGTTGAGGGAAGAAGCTAATATGACAGTGGAGGCGACACCAACTGCTGCTCGTTCAAGGAGCAGTAAATTTATGGGAAGCCCTCCAACACAAGCAGGGTCGTGGAAGCCAAAGCATCCGACAGTTGTGGCATTACAACGGAAACACCTTGTATGGAGTCCATTAAAGTTGAGAGGCATGAAAAGTAACAGGAGGTCTTTGTTGCCTTCTTGATGCTTCACTAAGGCACAAATCAAGTCCAACCACAATCTGTCTCATTCGCCACCTGGAAGAGCACATATCCCTTTTACTCTGTCAATGTTTTCTTTTAATTCTCTCTTTTCTGGCTTTTGCTCTAGTGTATGCTTCTTGCTTACTAAAAGGTTCTTTTTCTTTTGCTTGACCCCCATTTGGCAATATAGATATTGATTAGCTAATTCTAGAATAGCCTTTTCTCCCTTCTCTTTGCCGAATTAAACATGTAAACTGCTCTTGTTCCATATGTTGCATTATGTGATTGTTTTATCTAGTTTGAAAATTTTGAGCGAGCGAATGGCATGTACTAGGAATCTTAACATGATTATAACCGTACGAGGTTGACTTGCACTTATTAAGAGGAAGAAGGAGAGACTCTCTGGCTGTGGCAGAGTCAGCTGCAGCCTGTCGCTTGGGCAAAGATGGAACATGACATCCTTTTCAAGTGCTGGGTTTACTTGTTTCGATGAAGCATTTCTCAAAACTAGGTGGTTTTTGGACTCTCTCCCCTCCATAGCACGTCTTTTGCGTTCTTGTACATTTATTTTGGCAACATGACAGCAAAAGAGGGACTAAAAAGGAGAGGGAGACGACCGATCGAATCTAGCACTAGGTATCTTGTACTGATGATACCACCTTCATTACCTCACCTTTGCACAATTCAATGGCACGGTTTGTTAATATCTATCTATAAAGCATCTTATCTATGTTGCTTTGATTTATTTTGCAAGGATTGAAGTTTAGTGCAAGCGTACCATAAAAAGACGTGTAATTATTCTTTTCAAAAGATGAAAGTGAAAGTTTAACAGACAACAAACAACCATCAGGTGTTTGTGTTATTTGTTCTCTTATATCTTAATTAGGATTTTTCTTAAGTGTTGACACGTGGTTTCAATTGAACTCATAAGGAGACGGAAATTTGAAAAGTCAAGAATATAAAGATCTCTTGAATAGTAACTTAAATGAAAAACTTACATTCGAGTGCTCGTGTCAGGATCCAATTACTTCGAACAAGCTAACAAGCTACAATTATGGCTAAAAAGTATTGATATGAGCTAACTGCATCTATTTCTACAACTACTAGCTAGTCTAATGTTACTTCTATGGGGATAAATTGAGCAACATAGTTTCATCAGGGTTTTTATCTTCAATGCTCATTGTTATATATAGGCACCGGCTTCAATTGCCCTTCATAGGTGCCTTGCTTTTCCTACTACATTTATTTTAAGCACTTTGATCTTTCCTCCTTCAATCCACGACTGGGTTGCTCATGCTGCACACAGCCTGTCTCTCAAGCCTTCTCTCTTCTTCTTGACACTTGTCAATTGAGCCCGCAATTACCTTTTAGCCATAGAATTCCTTTATTTTGACCACGGGGGCTTCTAACTGTCAATAACTATTTCCATCCTAAAAATGATGGCAAATTACTTCCCTATCATGCTATCACACAATTGTTGCTACGTGGCCCTTTCTTATTGGAGGATGGATTTGAGTGTAAACATACCCTCCGCACCAACATTGATTTAAGAATTAAGTTATGTTGGTGAACTTTCAAACTTCCTACTTTCCCTCCATCTTGGGATTGTTGGTGCATGTAACTACCCCAGTTCTTTCCTTTTCTTCAACTTTTTCTTTGAGCCATTCCCCTTCTCCTATTGATTGCACGCATTACTTCAAAAATTGGGCGCACCATCCACTCTCTCTTTACCACACTGAACTCTCAATACTGCTAACCATGGCCTAAAAAGTCTCTCTATAAGTGATTCCAGTGTCCCCTTGAATTTTGAATCTTTTGACATTTCGATCCCAACCCCTTTGTGATTGGGATGACAAATTAAATCACTTCTGACTCAATTGTGAAGACTGGTTGGGTTCTTCCTTTAATCCCACCTCCTTTGAATGTAGTCCAAATAGTAATAGTTGGTTCTACTCTCCCAAAAGCTTCCATGTACCGGTTAGTGGGTGATGAGTCGTGATTTCTCATCCTTCTCTCGCACTAACATGCATTTTAGTCTAATGGATGCACCTTACTACGCTGCTCATTTTCCCAGACAATTTAATTTGGGCCGGTCTGTTCCCCTTCCCTTCTATGGGACATCCAATGTCACTCTCTATGAAAGCTCTTCCAAAATTAGTAAAATTCAAATTGTTCAGAGCCATACCTTTACATGGCTCAATTAGGCACCTTTAAGCCTATCAACTTTGGTTTTTGGGGGAGTGTATTCCACTAAAAAATTTACCAGGTGGTGGCAGAACAATATGGAGTTGATATCAGTTAGTAATTCTTCCAACTTTTTTGCCCACAAACTATCCTTTGCACCAAATATTTCGAAGAAGGCAGTAGTGACTTCAGAATCCTCTTCTTCCCAATCCCAAGGATTCAATGGAGTTGGAGATCAAGAGGAGGGTCTTGATGTTTCACAAAAGTACCACTATATTGAACCTTTGGTTAGGACTCCCCCTATGTCTATTGAGCTTCCTTCACTCAAGAAAGAGTTAATTGAAGAGAAAACCAACTATCCTCCCATGCCCAGTACAAAGGCATCCACTATGGCTGGTATGTGGTTTACCTATTTTTAGACATAATTCGATCTTTTCATTTTTTAAAAATTCTTCTACTACTTCACTAGTTACGAAGCTACTTCGAAGGTGGTTAAAGCAGTTCAGACCAACATTCTTTCTCTCCCTATAGAAGAAGTGGTAGGGGAAGCACTTGTGTTCAAGAGAAGTCCTCACAAACAAAGGACCAAAAGGAAACTTGACCCTACCTTTGGTGAGACACAGACTTCATCCTCTAGTCCTTCCACCAGAGCTTCTTCAAGATTACTTATATTCGAATCTTTTATGCACGAGTTCGATATTTCTGGGTGTGTTTTTCTAACTTTAATGTTGTTCCAGTTGATCCTTTCCAAAACACATTTCTGAGTCAATTGAAGGACATGAGGTCTTGTCCTCAGTCAGAGAGCGCATTCTAAAGAAGATAAAGCTAGCGCATTCTAAAGAAGATAAAGCTAGATCAAGAAACTCTAATAGGTCATGTGCTGGAGAAAACAAAAGTTAGGAGGCCAAAAATGCTTTCAAAGACTAAGCCTGGGGGAACTGATGTCTCTGCTGCAAGAGGCTTCTCTCCTGCTTCCCCAGTTCAAGTAGAAATTTTGTCATCTACTTCTGATGATCCTAGCATCCTTTCTCCTAAGCTCCCTCTCTCGAAAGTCAAATCTGACAAGTCATTAGTTCATATTGATGACTGATCCACACCTTTAAATACAAACTCTATCATTAGGTTCAAATAGTTATTAAAAAAATCTTAATTGATGAAGATGAACAGATGATAGAAAGAGAGGGCCTCAATCGCTCGTTAGTCTCATCATTGTTATTTTTAGAACTATCCATATCCAATTATCTACAATTTCAGCTTGAGCCAACTTGTTTCATTTAATTCACTTTCATTCAATTTTTACACAACACCGAGACACTCTTACTTTAGTTATTTTAAACTTAGCCTCAAGTTCTTGATTATTTTAAAGTCTGTTTTATATAAAGACAAGCTTAAACCAAAAAACAAAATGGGCCTAATATGCTAAAGGGATCCAAATAATTGAGGCCCTTATTTTTGTGGGTTTTTAGGGCTCGAAGAAGCTATGACTTTTTGGGCTTCCACTTGGGGTCGGCTCTGAATGTATAGAACAGATTTTATGCAAGTCTTATTTTGTTGATGGTATGTGTAGAAAATATTTTTCTTGGATACAGATGTTCTAATGGTTGATCTTCCTTGTAAGGTTGGAATGCTGAGTTGGGATCATAAGATGTTAGTAAAACGAATTGTCCTCTGATATACTTTTTCCAGATTTGAATAGATACCTCTATTTCATGGGAGCCTGTGGAATACGATGATCAGTTCATTGGCTCATAACCACTTCCAACAATGCTTTCTTTATTGTCCCGCCAACCATCTCTCCTCCTAAAGTCCAAACATCACCTTTCTTTTCATTTCCATTCTCTCTCTTCCAATTCCACCCCTCATAGTTTCACCAATCTCTCCAATCTCTTACAAGGCCGCATTCCTCTCTCTCATCTCCTCTGCATCCACGCTCACATAATCCGAGTGGGTGCAGACCAAGAGAATCTCATAGCCACTCGTCTCATTGGCCACTACCCTTCTCAATCTGCTCTGCGAGTGTTTCACCAATTAGAATCACCCAACATATTCCCTTGCAATGCAGTCATTAGGGTCTTAGCCGAAGTGGGTCTTTGCTCTGATTCGTTTTCCGTCTTCAAAGTATTGAAATCGAGGTCCCTGTCGCCCAATGGGTTGACATTTTCTTTTCTTCTTAAGGCCTGTTATCAAGAAAGTGATGCAAGTTGTGTGAAACAGATTCATACCCATGTTGTGAAATGCGGTCTGATACACGATGGTTTTGTTTGCAACGGTCTACTTGCTGTTTATGCAAGGGGGTCAAAAGATTTGGTGTCGGCATGTAAGGTGTTTGACGAAATGCCTGAAAGGAGTATGGTTTGTTGTTGGACTTCTTTAATCTCTGGCTTTGCTCGGTCAGGTCAGCCCGGGGAAGTTCTGCGGCTTCTTTTGTCCATGGTTCAGGAGGGCTTGAGGCCAGAGGATGATACTATGGTTAGTATCTTGTCCGTTTGTTCAAATTTGAATATTGTACAGGTTGAGAATTGGGTGAGAGTCTTATCAAAATTTATCAATGACATTCATTTTGAAAGTTTAGGTGCTGATTCCTTGAGCACTGTTCTTGTTTATTTGTATGGGAAATGGGGAAAGGTTGACAAAAGTAGAGAAAAATTTGACCAGATTGCTGATAGTGGGAAAAGAAGTGTGCTCCCTTGGAATGCCATGTTGAACGCATATGTTCAAAATGGTTATCCTTTGAAGGCTTGGGCTCTTTTTGGCCTGATGACGGAGAATCATAATTGTAGTCCCAACCACATTACAGTGGTTAGTGTGCTTTCAGCTTGTGCTCAAACTGGTGATTTAGACCGTGGAACGTGGGTTCATGACTACTTGAAGTCTGAATGGTGGAAAGGTATTATAGCTCGTAACAAAAATGTAGCCACTGCTTTGATAGACATGTATTCTAAATGCGGAAATTTGGAAAAGGCGAAAGAGGTTTTTGACCAGATAATAACCAAAGATGTTGTCTCGATCAATGCTATGATAATGGGTCTTGCCACAAATGGAAAAGGAGAGGATGCATTGAGGCTTTTCTCAAAAGTTCAAGAGTTTGGTTTGAAACCTAATGCGGGAACCTTCCTTGGCGTTCTTTGTGCTTGCTGTCACTCAGGGTTGTTAGAGAGCGGACGTCAGATATTCTTGGAAATGAGAGAAACCTTTTCTGTCCCACCTGAATTGGAACATTACGCATGCTATATAGATCTCCTTGCGCGCATGGGCCATCTTGAAGATGCAATTGAAGTTGCAAGCTCCATGCCTTTTGAGCCAAATGATTTTGTGTGGGGGGCTTTGCTTGGGGGTTGCGTGCTCCACAATAGGTTGGAGCTGGCCCAAAGTATTTCCAGAATGCTCGTAATAGGGGACCCTCAAAATTCTGCAGGCTATGTGATGTTGTCAAATGCATTTGCAGGTGATTGTAGATGGACGGATGTCTCAGGGGTGAGGTTGTTTATGCGGGAAAAGGGTGTGAAGAAGCAGCCTGGGCGAAGTTGGATTAGTATCGAAGGAATTGTGCATGAGTTTCTTGTGGGCTCTCTATCACATCCTCAAATTGACAGCATTTTTCATACATTGGATGGATTGGTGAAGGAAATGAAGTTAGCAATTCCCTAGGAGTTCATTTGACTAATTGGATGTCCATTAAAATTGCTTCAGATTTACCATTTTCTCCGGCATATCCTCTCGAGAAGCTACTGTGCCATATAAAAAAACACGCACCATAAGGGGGTATGTTTCTTCACTTCTAAAATGTACCTTTGACTTTGCCTTGGTTGTTTTGAAATTATTGAGAAAGAAGTAAACATTTAGTCAGTTGTTTTGATATTATCGAGAAACAAGTAGACATTCTAAGACCTTGAGTCTATGCAACTAAAATGTCCTATTACGATTGTATGCTTTTATGCCCCACTTCCCATTAACATGAATTTTTCAGTCTGTGTGTGAACTGTGATATGTTTAACATTAAATCGGTATATATGTTCTGCTTCCTCAAGTTTATTCAACTAGGAAAAAAAGTGGTGTGCTTCCGGCTATGCTGATGTCCTGCATCTTTTCATGCAGGGGTATTCTGTATGTTGCTTCCACATCTTATGCTAATTAATTGACGGAATCAAGAACCTCACTACATGAATTCTCAAAATCATCTGTTGTTGCTTTGGCGAATTGTCGATTTGGTAATATTTGCCTTCATTCTTCAATCAGGTAATCGTTAGATCTGTTTAAGGTCATTTTGGCTTTTTTAACATAACTAAACTCATACTAATGTGGCGAAAATTAAAACATTGTCTTGTTCTTCAAATCTTGGACACCTATTCTATTACAACACCTATTCTATTACAACTCCAACTGCTGAAGGAAATCTGAGGAAATTAAAACAATATCGAGAAGGACTTAATCTAAATAGTTTTTGATAATTGCTGACAGGAACAGTTTAATGAAAAATTTAATGGGTTAAGCCTTTCCGGATAATATTTTGAGCTGATTTCTCCTGTTATATGTATGTATATATATATACATAGGCAAACAATGAACAAAAATCGGTTGCCAGTAGATTTGGATGCATTGTAAGGTTTTTAAAATAAAGTGAAGGAGTTTAAGAATCTTTAGTGCGCTTGAGTAAATTATGTATGGGGACTTTCTTCTATCACATTCTTCGATACTACATCAGCTTCGTGATAACATGTTCATCATGTTTGTCAGTTAAAATGGTTGATCAATTTGAAATCCGACAGTTTATTGGTGGCTATTTGAATGTGTGTTTCTACACCTGTTCATTGATTAGTCACAACATTTTGTGGAAGAGGCACTACCCTTGAGTCTGCCACTCTTTTGTGGATGAGGCGTAACCCGCGTAAGTTGCATCATTTCTCATTGATTGCATATATTTGAACGGGTGTTTTCTCCACCTATTCATGGGTTATGAATAGGCAAGCGGTGAAATATCTTTTTGATCACTTTTGCCTACACTGTGTTCCATTGCTCCCTCTATCACGTGATAGGCATCTCTGAAGCCACCGTGGTCCAATTTTTCTGGGATCAACATACCATGCTATTCTTTCTTGTATTGTTTTTTTTCTCTATCTTGACTCATCTGACACAGTTTATTGTTTGCATTATTGTATATGAATTTATTGCCTAGCCTTGTATGTCAAGCGTAGTAGGGGCCTTGAAACAGACTTGTAGAAAATTCCCTTTCAGGCAATGGGTAGTGTTCTATTGTCTAATAACACTTTGTTAGAGCAGTCTTTCACCTACCATCCTATATTGATGATTGATCGCGGATAGTGTAGAGTTGGACAATTTGGTCTTTGTTGGAGATGGGACTCGTTTATGGACCTCTGGTATCAATTGATGGATATTTGATAATAAACTTTTTTGTTGATGTTAACTTTTTAATGCAATATGACAGCTCGGATCAAGGGTGGGGCTACCCATATTTTCCCCCAAAACTCTTGATGTTATTTAAAACCGTTTCGTGGTTGAAGTGAGGAGTAGCTTTTTTTTGGTCTTCCACATTGCTGGCAGCTTATAGAGGCATGTCTTCTCTCCACCAACTGTTATTCTCGCAAAAAAACTGGCTTATACATTCGAATTGTCCTCATTGTCAGTAAATCTTGGTGGTCACCAAGTGGACTTCTTTTTTCCCCTTTCTGGTGTTCTTTGGCATTTAATACTGTTTGTTTTTCAGAAATCCTTCACATCTCTGAAAAAATATGATACAAGAGACCGAGCCTGTGGATGTGAGCTTACTCAAAAAGATGTTCCACTCATCACTATAGTTGCAATGAAGAGGACTATTTCGGGCATGTTGGGTTTACTTCTATCTGACCAGTTTCAAGTTTTAATTGAGGCTGTTTGGGAACCTCTCTCCAAGTTATTGGTTTCTTCAATGATGACCGGATATGTATTTGCGATTTTGCATCATGACATCATACTCTGTTTTGTTTCCAGTGGGATGAATATACTAAAAAGGGACTTGAGATTTTGCTGCTGATTTGCATGTCAATAATTTTTAGTGTTGTATTTCTTTTCAGCCTCACTTCAAAAAGCCCATATTCTGCGTCTTTTCTTCTAAGCTGAGGAAAGCTTACACCAGAAAATTTAGGCTTGAACTTGGAACATGAACTAATCTACTGATTCTTGGGTATGTTAAGAGAGAGATCTTGTTAGTTACTACATTTTCTTTTCCTTTTTCATTTTCAGTTCCTTATGGCTGGATGCCAACAAGATACTAGATTTTTTGAGTGGTTCCTTTTGTATTCCAGGTATGCATTACGCAGTGCTGACTGCTGAGTATATACGCAGGAAGTACTCAAACACTAAAAGAAGAAGCAAATGAAGAAGAATCAAGTCTAGAAAAGATGATATGACCAAATCTGGAAATACTGGTTTTAAAGGTCTTGGGGAAGTCACTCCTGCTCAACAGGTTATTTTGAATTTGCAATCTCATTTATCTTCTGTGAAAAAGGAAAACCGTAATGGTTAATCTAACATATTCCTTTCCATGGGCACATTACCGTGATCCAAATATCCAACCTTCTTCCCCTTATGATTACAAAAGAAGGGATTTTATTCATTGAACAAATGCTATGTTTTTATACCATCTGGCCTATTTTGGATCCGAGTAGAGCATTATCAGAAATGAAACCTCTGTTCAGTTGTAGTGTGCTGAAATATTTTTGTACAATTTTTCTGAAAGCACGATGAGAAAAAGAATTTTTTTAAAAAAAAAACAGAGAATGAGAATACCATTATTTAATTTAGTGTTACTGCAAGCAAATTTAGGTGCACACGACAGAACTTTTAGGCAATTGTTTGATTGTTGAGAAAATAGAGCACAATAAATGCGAAGTTTCCCGTCGAGGTACCTACCATGTTTACTAGCAAGCCAAGTATTAATCATTGGCATGCTATGAAAAGAATAAATAAAATATTTATTCGATACCAAAACTTTGAATTTGTTTTATAAAAAGTATCTTGTTGTACTTGAGGGTTATAGCGATCCCAATTGGATTCCCTTGTTAGGTAATTCTCTATCTACCACAAAAAACATTTTTACTTTGGGTGGTGGTGCTACATATTAGAAGTCAAAAAAAACAAACGATTATTGCTAATTCGGCTATGGACACTAAACTAATGCATGGCACACATTCACGAGGCATAATGATACATTTTTTTGCCTATTATTTTTTTTTCTTAATTTTAATATTCAAATGAGTGGGGGATAGCTGTAATATTTGTACATAATATAATTAACATTTAACTTATGTTAACCAAACTTATTTATTGAATTATCAATAACACATCATTAACAATGAAATATTAAGACATAAATGAACTTAAGTGATAGATTGTTTTTTCATCAGGTACTTAAGTTATAGATGTATTAACACTTTTTAAGTTACGAGTGTAATTAATCAACGCTAATGTAAACCTTGAGTTGCTCTATTTACTTTCACAGGGTATAAAACCGAATTTTACTTTCACCGAGTACAAAAAGCTATTTTTACTTGGTGGAGCTTTGGACTCGCACGCTATTGTCGGTTGTGCTCATTAGAGTCCCCATTCACGAGCAGGAACTCATGAATGGAGTCTCCACTTTCTGAGATCTGTCACTTTGATCTTCCAATGGGCATCAGGAAAATTAGCATTTTTAGCTTCCCATCTCCACTCTCTTATCTTTGCGTCCATCTCTTTACTAAGTGAACAATATTGTTGCAGCCTCTTTGGCATATCACTGTAAACTTTCCACCACCTTTCGTGAGCCGCATCGCTAGCAAAAGTACGTAGGTATTCGACATCCCAATTACAATCATAGTCCCTATAGCACATCCAAGGTTTCACACCAAGATAATGTATTGCATAGACATCATTAAGGATATCATGTTCGTCGTTGAATATCTTCAAATGATTTAGCCTAGAAGGCCATCGGTGCCACCAGGTGAACATTTCATTGAGAAAACCCTGATCACCCCCATTGTATGAAGCTACTTTGTGTCTTTTCTCCATTAGGATTTTGAATGTACATTGGGATGGCTCAATTAACATAACTCCGGAGTTGAACAAGACCTTGTTGTTTCTAGAAGCCGATAGTTGTGGGTAGACAAAGAAATCGTCCATGTTTTTAACCACTATAAGGTCTGAGTCGATGAAAATAACATTGTCATACTCTGTTAGTTCCCAAACCCTAAGTTTGCTATAGTTCCATTCATTGTATGCATCTCTCGTTGCATGGGGGCTACGGATGCGCTCGATGGGCTTGACCTTCCACCCTGCTAATTGGAGACCTTGGAGTGATTTTCTGGAGATGGAGGAGTCTGCAAGAAGGACCAAGTCTCTGGTGGTGTTGGTTTGGATTATGCTTTGTGCCAAAGCTATTGCACCACACACATAGGATTCTGAGGAATGGAGGACAGTCACATAGGCCTGTCTTGGCTTTTGGAAGGGGTTGTTGTTTAGTACTGAGTGAGTACTATTACTTCTCCATACCTCCTGACCTGTGCATTTTATCAAATCTGTATCAAAAAAATCACAAAGAAGAGAAATATATTGCATATGGAAGCAAATTGTATAGAAATTACACCTACAAGATGTTTATGCTTCTCTATGTTAAGGAAACAAAATAGGAAAAAATTAAAGAAAAATCCACCCTCCAATGGGTGTATACAAGTATGCTCTTATGCCATCAAAGATTGTGATTTGAGCCAGGTAAATCTAATAGTACGTGCATTTGCATTAGTCTTGAAAATTAATATTGCTTTTTGTTGTTGAAAAAGGATAATTGATGGCAGATATGTGACACTATGTTGTATTTGCTGGGAGAAGACTGGGGATCTAGTCATTGTTGTAATTACTATGATTGCCGGAGCATTGATGGTGGACAATATTGTTCCACTTGAGTCAACACCGATTGTCATTTTCATAATCTAATTTCTTTTAGGATTGATAATCGTGTGGATAACACGTTAACTTGTACATTGTACTATACTTGTTGGAAAAATTATTGTGTTGCATTTGTACCGCCATATGGTTTGATAATTAACGTTGAAGTTAGACATGTACTCATTAATTTTAAAAATTGTAAGTTACTGGGTTTACAAAATTTTCCCAAACTACAAGTTTGAAGGTATCATGGTGCTCACCAATTTATTTTATTTTGACATTCCATGATTCATCCCCATTCTTAGCATACTTTTAAAGCTTTGCGAATCCATCGGTGCTAATCCGTAAAAGGTGATCGGGTAAGGAGTGGCCCGCCGGTGATAGTTTGAGAACCCAACTATGGGTTTGAGTCCCTCATTGAAAAACTATAAATCCATATTTGAGGGATCTCGTTGGTGATAGTCTGTGAACTCGATACAGGAGTTAAAGTTCTTTAGTGCAAGTCCATAAATTTCTCTCAACTCAAGTTTAGGGGTGCGCCGGTTTGAATCCAGGCGAGATAGTCTATAAATTACTCTCGATTCATCTCAATTGATTGTTATTTTAATATTTATCCACTAATAAATAATCATGATAACATATCTCTGTACAACATGTAAATTTTTTGAATGGTATTAAATAATTAAAAATTAAGTTCAAGTTAGGATATAAAACTATCATGATCTTACAAAATAAAATATTAAACAAAAATTAATAATTAAGAACGGCGCATCCAAATTCATGAACATAAGCGAGATACCTATGTCTATCTGTACTGAACTTGAACGACTCCATAAGTTAATTAAGATAATAATAATTTTACAAAGAACATTGGGCCCTAGGTGACAAATTTCTCTTTTGTTTACCTTCTTTTCTAGCTTTTTTGTTAGAGTAAAGTTTTTTTTTTTCTCTTCTTGTTTGCAAGAATCTCCCATCTAATAAATTTGAATTAGTCTACTAGCACATCACATTGTATATCAAATTGTACATCGTGTCTACAATTTGATGTACAACGTGATGTGCTTGTAACATTCTTCAATAAATTTTGTGGTGTTGAGGGTCTTATTAATTTTCTCAATTTTGAAACAATTTTTTATTTTTTAATTATTGTTCACGAGCCAATTACAATTTGGAAAAAAATTAGTCATTAGCTTTTTTACAATTTTACAAAAGTTATGTTAAATTTGCATTAATTTTTTTAAATTAATCATTTGTCTTGATGAGATGAAGCTATGAATAAAAAACCATCCTTAAAAGCAAAATAAGGTTAAGACAAAATGTTCAAGAAATATAGCTTAAAATAAATTTTCTTGTTTGCTTTTTTGTGAACTTTTTCCACATCTACATTTAATAATTATATAAACTTTTTTTTATCGAAACAAATAACTAAACTCAACAAATTTGTTGGAGAGCCTAAAAAAATATAATAAACACAAAAAAATATTGAAGTGCTATTTATATATGTCATTTGAAGGTTTCGTATAGACATGTGAATTTTTTAGCCGGCATGGGAGATAGCCGGTTGAGTTGACTCATATCTTGCTAGCTCTTTTTTTATTCGATGCTTTAGTTTCTCTTTACAAACAATTAGAGACTAAGGGTAGATTGAGTTTCTTACGAATTATAGTACGAATAGGGTCTTTATTTATTCTTTGAAATTCTCTCTATGCAGTGCTCTATGTATTATAAGGATTTCATATTTTTTATCTTTATAATAAATGAAATTATCTTTACCTTTAAAAAAAATAATAAGTAATTTAGTACAAATTAACCTAGCTTAATGCAATAAAAAAATTAAAAAAAAAAAAACTTACCTAGGTCTCCCATGGGAGGAACAAGCTGGCATGAACCACTAGGCATGAGCACCTTCTGTTTAAGCCTTCTCAAATCAGGCTTATAAACCCAATAATCATCTTCATGCCACAATTGATCTTCACATCTAAATATCTCCCACATTGGCCGGCAAGATCCGATAAACACTGCGAAACCGACTCGGTCAACTTTCTCTTGTTCATTCCTCACCAATAAGTTAGCCACCACTAGGTTAACTTGTAACCTAAACACATCCCTGACTCCTTTTCCCTCTTCTCCTCTTCCACATGGAACCCTAGCTACAACAACTTCAACATCTCCGTACTCCTCAAATCGTGGCATTGGCATTTCTGGGCACGACGGTGATCCCCACTTTGCGTCTTCGTCAATCCATCCAGGATAAAAGTCTTCCCACTGGAGTGAGTTATTCACATGCTCAAAATCTACCGTTACTGTATTGAATAAACCATTTTGACCTAACGCTAATTCTTTCATGTTAACCAAACCAACCTTGAGTTTTCCTCTGTTTACCTCTTGAGCAATAACATTGTACCATCTAGGGTATTTTGTAGCCAAACTTAATGCTTCT
>JABCMJ010018178.1:0-26751 GCA_014822125.1 Arbutus unedo | reverse complement strand
ATTAAAAAAGACGTGACTAGCTTAAATAAAAAATTTGTATTGTTCACAAGTTACAGCAGATGCTCTAATAAAAGTTCGCTAAACCCGGTCATCCCAAAACCCTAGTTTCGTTTTTCCAGTCAGAAGACGAGTCCACGAGACTATACTCGTACTTCCAAGGCGAGAAAATGACGAAGGTATACGGCACGGGAACGTACGATTTCAAGCGGCACCGGGTGGCGGAATACCCGGTGGAGAAGCTGCCAGAGGCGCAGACGGGGTCGAATTTGCCTAGCTCGATAACACTCGTTGAGATCCAGCGGGACCGGTTGACGAAGATTGCGGAAGCGAATTGGTCGAAGGCGGGCGGTGGAGAGGGAATGGAGAAGAAGCCGTTCAGTCCGGAGCTGGTGAAGGAGATTTACGAGACGGAGTTGGTGGTGAAAGGCGGGAGGAAGACGGTGCCGCTGCAGAGGGTAATGATCTTGGAGGTGAGCCAGTACTTGGAGAACTACCTTTGGCCAAATTTTGATCCTTCGACGGCATTGTTTGAGCATGTTATGTCGATGATACTCATGATCAACGAGAAGGTATGTGATTTTATCGTCCTGATATCTGTGTTATTTTTTTGCCTGTTTTTGAGTTGCTGAGGAAATGTGACAAAAGAAGGAAAATGAGTTTTCAAACTTTGAAACGGTTTAGTTTTGGGAAAAAAAGGTGGGAAACATGAGATTCAATGTGCATGGTGGTCATGTGTTTGACGGGTTTGGGTCGCTTAAATAGCCTTATATGGCCTCTCCTGCTTGCGGTAACACTGTACATCTAATCCTTTTCTAGATCCTGCGGGTGGTAAAGGCTTTTATATTTGATGTTGGGAGAATCTTGTACTGGTTAGTTGTTAAGTGAGAAACGTGGAAAAAGATAAATTGTTTTGAATTACTTGGTTCATTGGGAGAATGCAGGATAATGGCTAAAGAAGGGTTGGGTCTGCAACTAAGCAATTTGCTTCGAAGAAACAAATAATGGAAATGTCCTCTTAAAAAGTTAGGGTTATCTCAAAAAGTCACCAATTAGAATCAGGAAATAGAAATCAGGGTCAGAATCATGGGTCTAAAGTGTGATGTTTACGAAGAGAAGCAGAATGCACCTAAGATGTGTCAGTTTCTACATTAAATCTTGTTACTTTGGGTACTTGTTTGTAAGGATTCCATGACTATACAATTTAAGGTTCAAAGTTGTCCGTCTTTTTTTTTTTTTCCCCCTCCAGCAACCCAATGGAGTATTGCCAGTTTGGTTGTAGTGAAGACCACGAACCAGGGGTTGGATAGTTGTGCCAAATAAACGAAACTCAAACAAGATCTCGTGAAGTAGTATTTTCTTTATTGGAGCTTTATTTAATGCCCTGATTTCTCGAAACATTATTTAAATCTATTTATTCTCATTTTATTAGTTAAAACAATAATTAAGAGTAATTCCACATTTATTAAATAATTGTCACATTTCCTTTACCTTGTAATTGAATAAAGAATTTAGAAACTCTAAAAAAAGGAAGAGGAAATGAAATCTTGCTTGGTTTTCACTGGGATAGATGGTAGAGGGCTGCCTGTGCCTAAAAGCGATGATTCACTTGACTCAAACAAGATCTCGTGAAGTATTTTCTTTGTTGGAGCTTTATTAATGCCTCGATTTCTCGAAACATTATTTATATCTATTTATTCTTATTTTATTAGTTAAAACAAGAATTAAGAGTAATTCCACATTTATTAAATAATGACAATTATTGTAAACAGAGTTTTAGAGTGCGGAGTTTAAAATGACGAAAATACCCTTATGGGTTTACATTGAAATTTCAAAATAAAAATACAGAGCAACTATGGATATGGCAACCACGTGTTGTTGAAATTTTCCTCTGCAACAACCGGCTCTTCCAGCTCGGGCGGGATTTCCATTTGCTTTTCTTCATCTGGCATGAAACGTTAGTGGCAGAAAAGTTACTCCTGCGAGTAATGAAATTCAGTAGTGAAAAATACCTGAAAATAAAACCCAAAGAAATACAAGTAGGTACAATAGAGATATACGACATAATAGATAATAATAATGGAAATAAACTGAAAAACAAAGTAAGACGTATGTTTGTTATGATTTCTTCCGTTTAATGTTTCTAGGATTTACAACCTAGGGAATTCGATCTTACCCTTCAACTTTAGCATTGGGCCTCAGGTGATATTGACCCGTCCTTACCTACTCTGGGCTCGTAGTTTGAGGTTATGTATCTGACTTGATTACTGACCCGACAAGGAAGTGACTTTTTACCTTCCACTCAGATTAATAACTACGCCATCCAATATGGATCTCATCAAACATGGCATCACCATGTCAGGTACTACCGAACCTTAATTACATCCCCTTAATCAGTTCAAGAACGCTTAGGACATCGGTCACTCTCTCGAGGTCCCGACACTTTCTCGAGATCTCGAGCTGTCATTGCAGACGTCACTGAAGTCATTCTCAACCGTCTCCAACATCTCCTAGTTGGGTCTTTTCAACATAACAACATAACCAACACAGTTCAACCCCCAACAACAACTCGTCATGGTGGGGCCAGTTAAACAAGTTTTACATTTTCATTACATACACCCAGTGTCTTTACACATTCCACTACTTATAATGCACACCCAACACCCTTCGCTGCCTTATCCAGTTGCCATTTGAACCGGTGTCCCTAATGTTCTTACTATATTTTCTCCAAAGTTCAGTTGTGTCAACTCTACGGAAAATCAACAACATAACGGCGGTACCCGGGCTAATCCAACATTTACAACAAGTCCATAAGTCCAACAATAACATAAACAACATAATACTAACATCACGATAACATCAATGAACTCAACATAGCGATATAATAAGGTCTCAAGTGGTTAACATGCTCTCACGAGATCCCACGAGGATCCATGGACGTAAACAATATGCATGTAGATGCATGTGCAATGTACATAGTTCTGGGTGAATTTTTAGAGTCTGAAAATAGGACGATGACAATAAAAAAATTCTAAAATTTTGGATAGGTCACCCAAGCAGCCAGAGCTCGCTACTGTAAAACATGTTCTGACTTTTTCTAATGTTTTTGTAAAAACAAAACTGAGTCTGGAATTTGGTCAGGTCTCTTGAGCGGTCAGAGCTCGCTCAAGTGAACTTTCGTGTTTCAAATTCTGTAACTTTTATAGTTATGGATTTTCTAACACGAATAGTACATAAAATCATGGATTACATCCTGAAATGATGTGAATAAAACAGAAATGAACTACCTGATGGTTGGAGGTAAAATCCCTTACGTCGATTGGTTGAGACACGCGGAGAACAAAGGTGAATCGATGGAAATTGGACAGAGATTCCTCTCTCTCAAGAACTTCAACGCCTTACAAATTCTATCTGAAAACTCAGAGCTTAGACTACGAAATTGGGTAAAGTCAAGTGAAAACCGTTGTTACGAAATTGATGTAAAAGGGAAAAATAATTCCACTAGGTTTATATAGAACTTGTCGAGTATATCTCCTATGAATTTCCAATTGAATTCCCCAAATAATTTACCATGAAAGCCAATAATTTCTTTAATCAAAACTCAAAAACTGATTCTTCCTATTTAACAACCATCATCATCCAATTAAATCTGATTAAAACCCATTAATCGACCATGAAAGGTCATAAATCTGACATTATATGGCATGAAAGCCATTAATCCTAAAGCTGTAATTCAAACAGCTCGCTCAAGTGGGCTAAGAAATTAAAAACCCTAATTAATAATAATTGAAATAAAAAATGATTTAAATCCTTAATAAAAATTTGGGTTATTACACTTAAGGTTTTATCTCTCTTTTGTTGCAAGTGAAGTAGAGATTGTGGAGATCGAGAATGTGAAGACAAGTTATGACATTTTTTTATCAAGTGTGCGGCCTATGATATCTATGACTTAAAACTTTGGATTTCCAGTTTCGGGAGAATGTGGCTGCCTGGATTTGCTTTTATGACAAGAAAGATTTATTCAAGGCATTTCTTGAGAAGGTTTTTTGGCTTAAGGAGGTATGGACCCCCTTTTCTTGGCTGACATCTCCATTCGAAGATCTTTTATCTGTTGTCTAGTTTCAAGTGTTTTAGTAGTTCTTATGGTGCTGAAATTTATGGCAGCACATTCATTGTAGGTTAAAACTTTCATGTGGGTTTCGTATTTGTGGTTTTAGATTAGATTCATGGTTGGCAACTTAAGTAAGGTCATCATCATCATGTTATATAGCTGAACTCCAATGATTTTTTTATCTACTTTCAGACTTATCAAAAAATATTTAAAAGAGAGATATTTCTCATTTCTCTTTTGCAATTTCGTGGAATCTGTGCAGAAGTGTATTATTTGAGCTGAATGTCTTTTTTTTAGAAGGGCAGCCTGGGTGCAATTGTATGGTTGCTTCAATTTGACCTGGGGGTCACAGGTTCGAACGGAAATAGCCTCTCTGCTTGTGGGGGTAAGGCTGCATACATCTAACCTTCCCCCAAACCTGTAGTAGCAGGAGCCTCTTGCACTAGGCAGTCTTTTTCTAAGGTCGTGCTTTGTGAAACTCAATTTTCCCGTACTCAAATTTATTATGCAATGTACCTCCCCGTGGTTTGCCTTTTTGACACATCACTTCTCTATCGCATTAGAATAGCCAACTAATCACCTTGCGATTTTGGACTCTCTTGCAACTCTAACTCCGTTAATAGAAAATTGAATGACTTTAATGCCCATATCTTTTTTTTCTGGGTGAGTTGTTGTTGTTGTTGTTCTTCCTCATTCTACCTTAAATTCTTCAAACACACAAAAAAGAGAACTAATAAAAAAAATTCTATTTAGCGTTGTTTGTCTCTTCACTCCTGCCTCCTCTACGCTTCACCACCATTCATGAGCACCACCAGCCAGCACCACGACCCGCTGCCATTCTCCACCTCCTCAATTGGAACTCTGTTTGCATCCCCTTCTTACTGATGCATCCCTATCCCATATTTCGTTTACCTTTGAACAGACCAAAATATTTTATAGATTTCCTGACATATACACCCATTTTGGTGGGAATATCTCCTATAAAATAACTCATTGGCCTTGGAAATCTTTTACATTTTAGCATTTGTTAATGTTTTTGGACAAGAAGTCCAAAGCAAAACTTTTTGCTTACATGAAAATCTACAAAAGTACATATATTCTTGAAATGTGAACATGTGTTCATTTATGTATACAGGTACAATTACAAGTAAAAGAAGAATCACTTAATTGTTGGTGTCAGAAATTTATTTTGAATTGGCTCATTAGATTTTGAAGTCAAGTAGGAAGAGAAACAAAAAAACAAAAAAACAAAAGAATGTGTTCCTAATAAGGATTAAATTGTTGATATCTTTGTGAGGGTAGTCAGAATTGTTGCTGGGGACAGATGGGGTGGTTGTGAGTTAGACTTTGATCCAATTTAAACTTTTCTTTGGTTTATCTCCTTTTTTCTCTTTGGGCTTACCCATATGGCCTTGTTTGATAACCGGGATAGATTTGGTGGGATTGAGATTGGAATTGGTTGTGAGTAGGATTAATAGTGTGGTTTCTATTCCTTCTTTCATGTTTTTTTTTGCATGGGGTTGAATGATGGGATTATTAATACCATGGTTGTTTAGGACCGGACTGAGTTTATTATAATGAAGATTTCCGAACATTTAAATGGTTTGAATTTTGTAGGTTTTTCTTTATTTTATGAAACATTATGTAGGACAAGATAAAACTTGTTATAACTAAAATCAACCACCAAAACGTATGATATTTAAAAAATGATAATACCAAAAGGTAATTTTTTTTGCCATTGCATGGTATACAGGATAAATTTTTTTCCCGTTCGTGGCTTGTTATAATAGAAAATTTGTTAAAAAAAAAAGGCATTAAAGTTGTTTAAATGTGTATATATATTTGTGTGTGTGTATATATCATATTACCATGGACATATTGGTAATCTAGCATTGTGGGCTTTGGATGGGATTACCAATACCTAGTCCCCTATGGGTTCCCAATCCACCCTAAAGAGGGGATTCATAGTCCGGACTCCGATGGGATTCGCCAAACCAAACAAGGGATCGAATCCATGGGAGATGAGGCTTATAAAACAGGGCCTATATGTGTAGAATTTTGGGTACATTGATCAATTTAGGAGTTAGGGAATTGATTTTTCATGCCAAAATCGATGACGATAAGTTACTGACAAGACATGAAGGTAAGACTCATGGATATGTGTGGATTCTCGAGAAGATAGGAGCAGTGGTTGTAAATAAAAAGTGAATAAAAGATAACTAAATTATCTCATAACAGGCCAAGGAAAAAGCGCTTAAAAAAGATATACCAAAATGCCAAATCAAAATTTTGGTTTTCCACTTTTCTATTGTGATGTTGACTAGTGTTCTCGGCAAAAATTTCTCTGCTTATTTGACTTTGCTAAATCTTTTCACATTTTACGCTTCCTATTTAATTTACAGAAAATGTTATAAAATCACCAGTTTGTTACTGATGAGGTAAATGCACTTTTTTAGTGTATCACAAACAGCAGGATTTGGGAAGAATATGAACACTGACGGCATTGTGGTCTTTTTATCACAACTTTTGAAGAGTAATTTTTCATGGCATAGTTGCAATCGGGTGCATGGCAAACGAATAGCCATTTGGATGGAAAAGTTAACAGAAGCACTTTAGTCCAAATTACAGGGAGGTAAATTGGTCATTTCCAAATGGCAAGGCGGTGATGGGCCAAAGAAGCAAACCACAAGGATGTAAATGGCCATTTCTCCTTTTTTATTATGACACCTTGTGAAACTTCTTGAACTCTGCGTTATCACGAATTTCCTCTTCTACCTCCCTTTGTGGAAAAGAATGACGCATACCTTTATTTTAAGCAATTAAATTTTCAAATTGTATCAATTGACTACCTAAAGGGGAAATTGATCAGTGGAATTGGTGCTTTATTTATTGATGTCTTTGATGCGGGTGTAGGGAAGAAGTTTAAGTATCGCTGAGAAGACAAATTACCTGCTTTTCATGATTAATTCATTTCAGGTATGACAATTTGTACCTTATGCTTGCAATCTATATGCTTTCGATCTTGGAATGATTTTTTGTAAGATGTGTTTTCTAATAGTACTTATGTTTGTGGTTGCATTTACATCCTTGTAGTCACTTCATTGACTACAAGAGGGGCAGGTGATTTCAAGTTCTACAATAAAGTAGTGTGTATATTTACTATGGTTGCTCAATATTTCCGGGACCTTATTTACTATATGCTTCTTGAAGTTATGGTTATAAAGTGACATAGAGATGACATGTAAGTGTTGTGCTCCAATGGGAAACACTTACTGTCACACCCCAAGCCGGGTGAGATAATGGTATCTCCTAGTGATGCGACATGGCAGCATCTGCTAAGCCCAAACCCTAGCCAATAAGATAAATCTAAACTAAGTTCAATCCAATCCCTTTTTATACAACAGATATGGTACAACATTATAGAGATATTAGGCATCTCACCCTGGGCCACATTCCATATCATCTCTACAGTAGAGTACAAAGCCTTGCTCAAAAGAAAAAAAAACTATATGGGACAAAGAGCCTTGCTCATAAAAGAAATAAAGGAAGACACATCAACGACAGCGACCCTCTATTCTTGAACACCTGATTGAGTTGTCCAATTGGACTCGAATTTAACAAGGCTGGGAGATTAATGTTTAAGGGGGAAAAGTGAATGGCATGCCCATCCTGGAACTCTTTATGTTTTGTTTATCTACGTAGTTGATGACCAATTCTTTGTGTTTTATGAGTCTGAAGTTCATGAAATCTGGATATTGAGCAATTCCTTCTGTCCTTGAAATTGAGAATTGGATGAGTCCTTGAAATTGAGAATTGGATGAGTCAAAATTGTAGGCACATTTGCGCCAGACATATTCGTCCTGGTCAATACGCAGATTGTTATCTTTTATTGAAATTCTGTTACCTGGCTACTAGATAGAAGTTCTGAGATGTTGACTTCTATTGGAACTAATGTATGTTGCATCATGTTGTAAGAAGCAGTTCAATTTAGCTTTATACTTTTGAGTTGTTATAGTATCTCTAGACTTGCTACGCATGGGGCTTTGCTAATGAACTATTGGTTCACGGGCCATTTTCAGTCAAGTTATTTGTTCAGTGTTCATGTTTTTCATTGGTCTGCATTTCCCTTATCAGCTAAAGGGTCCTGGCCCCAGTAAAAACTGGAAGACAAAGAAATAGCACTCGCATATATCCCTGTAAGGTTTCTCCTTAGCAATGGTAGAGTGATGGAGATTTTGGATTTTGATGGATAAAAGTTAAAATTTTGATGCTTAAGCGCTTTGTTTACCTGTTGACAGAAACCAGCAAGGGCAGTGTTTATGAATTATTGGATGTACTATCCAAATGTGTATTATTGCATCACCAAAATCCTAGTCTACTGAGCCCCAGTCAAATATAATCCTTTTCCTCACCGAGTTTTGATTATAAAATAGCCAGAAATAGTAGAGTTCGAGAACTAGTTTCTGAAAATCCGATACTAACCACTTACGAATGGGTGGCCAAATCCACCAATTACCGTTTGTAAGCCCAATGATTTCTCTTTCAACATCTATGACTAGGAGCTTTCCTTGGTGGAAACCCATAAAAATGTTGGTAGCACTTTGCTAAGTTTATCTCAAGAAAAGCTTCGATGCTCATTTCCATTCCGAAATTTAAGAATGCATTGGGGTTTTTGGGTGAACATTTTCATTTTCCGTATGCCCATCCCTAACTCTTAGTGTGATTTGAGAGCTTTGAATTTGAAAGATATCTAGTCTTTTTTTCTACGTTTTATTAGGGGAGTTGAAGCAAAGTTTATGTAATCAAGGTGTATCTTTTGAGATTGAAAATAATAGAGTTTTATATTCAAAGCCTCGATAAATAGTTTCTTAATTGATGAATTTTTACTCTTGGGACAATGAATGTTAATTTTTCTTGCAGTGAGTGCCTGGTACATTCATTCTTACACCTATTCAGATATGTTTTGTAAACAAAAGTGTATTTTGGGATATTTCAAGCCCACATTGTTATTAACAAGTAAGTGAGACCTCTGAACGAGAAGACTAAAGGGTACGTCACACATCATTCTTAATTGATGCAAAATTCAGTGGTCGCAAATATAGTACCTTGAAAACTTGAAGCTGGGAGTGATTACAAACGGGTCGCATTATGAATTTTCGTTGTCCTTGTTATTCTTGTTTGTTGTCTACCATCTTGCAATGGCTTTTTCCATTTGAATTCTTCACAAGTCTGACGGCTGATGTATGCCGTTTATGATAATGACAACAATGTACATTATGGATGCAGAGTACTGCATCCAGTCTTGCTCAGTGAGCAAGGCATTTCAAATGCTAGGTCTTTAAATATTAAATTTTGCTTTTCATTAAATTGAAATGTCTATCTTTCAATCAGCCTATTGTGGATTCTTGTTCCATCCAGTTCTCATTTGCTCAGTTTTCTTTTTATGATGACCTTAACTTGAAAACTTATTGTTTATTTTGTTTCAAACCTCCTATTATGACAGAGCTTGGAAGATGATATAGTCAGTGAAAATATTTTAAGATTAGCAAGTCTTCAGTGCTGGCACAGTCTATCATATGGTCGTTTTCTGGTAAGCAATTATGTCTACTCTGGTTCTGTCTAAGAAAGGAGTATATGCTTTTCAACTTTTTCCACTTTTTGTTTTTGTTTTTGATTTACTTTCTTCGATTGTAGATGGAGCTTTGTCTTAATAAAGATATAATCAAGAAATGGAAAAGGATCACCAAAAAAGCCAAGGAAGCAACCAAACGAGGAGAGCTATTTAATCCCTCAACTTTGCTCGAAGTGACATTTGTGAGAAATCTCATTCAAGAGTTTTTGGAGGTATATATTAGTGATTAAGCTGGTGTGATATTTTAAGCTATTTGTCAAGATCTGACAAAAATTTTGATAATTTTGCGAACCAGGTACTTGATTCAAATGTCTTTCCTCGTAAACAATGCGATAGTGATACACTCGATGTAGATGGATTTGAAGAAGTTGATGATGCTTGCGTTTTGTACTGTGAGAGATTTATGGAATTTCTTATAGATCTCTTGAGTCAACTTCCAACAAGGAGGTAAACCCACGTCTTGCAATTATTTCTTCCCATAATTTGATTTTGAATGAGTTTGGCTTCTCCTCCTTTTTCTGATAGTTATATTCTTATTAGTTTTTCTGTCTTTTAGAGTTATTCGGGCTTTCACTCATGACTTTATGGTAGAATAGCTTTTGAAAATTGCTTATAAATAAAAAACATGAATAATATTCAGAAAGTACATATGTATGGTAAAAAAGTTCATGTTTTTGTTGGGTATGTTTTTTGAATTTTGTTGCACAGTTTGGTGGCCAAAAAGTGAACGTTTCTTAAGAATTATTTAACAAGTACAACGGGAAACAGGAAAATAAAAATATAAGCATTGTTTGCAAGCATGAAAGGAGCTTATTTTAATGCAAACGATTGGCCTCAAGGCTTGATGAACTAACAATGCCGGTTCTGTCGGAGTAAAGGATCGTCAGCAAGGGCAATAAAAAAGATGGTTGTTGCTATTGGACAACAAAATGGGTTTTGGAATTTATTAACATTCTCTAAAATGGGTACTGTTAATAATTCCGAGGATATCTCACGTGCAGCTTGTTGAAGTAGTTCAACACATTGTTGTACGTTTAACAAATTGTGGCACCGTGTGAGGTATTTGCTATTTGATACTCCCCTACTGTCTGGTGTTGGAAAAACCTTGTGGGGGAAACAACATAAGGTATCAATTGAGATTTATGGAAGCAGGATGCAACATTAATTTAAAACGTGAGTGGTAAAATGTAAGATGCTTCACAAGTATGGTGGGCCTTCAACAAAACGTTCCCTTCTCAAAACTCTAATTGATGTAGCGTGGATTGTTGAGCACCTATATTTTACGACAAATTACGTAAAAATTCACCTTCTAAACCTTCTCTCCGTTGTCAATTCACTTTTCTTCAGATTTAATTTCAAATGGGGTTTTTTTTTTTTGAAAAATACAAGGACCAACCTTACTGCCAGAACTCCTCCATGTTCCCCTGCAAATGAGAACTAAATTGAAGAAAGTTGCTACAAACTTGGTTTTTTGGGGAGCGATACCTTCATTCGAATCAATCTTAACCCTTGCATCAAAGAGGATTGCTACTCACCTTTAATAAGGTGTGGACACTGAAACTCATCAGATATGCTTCTTTAAATGACCTACTTTATTATAGGTTAAAAATTAGGACTAGACATGCATGATATGCTTGGGGAATACACTTATCTATGGCTCAAACATACGATACGCAATTCAAGTGGTATATTTGTTTCGTAGACAAGTTCGATTCCTTACAGCCCGTTCACTATCTTGATCCAAGGAACCTTCTTTGTGGTTTTAGCAAGTACTCCCTCCGTCTCAAATTCATAGTCCCTTTTCGGGATTCTAACTTTTTTGGGAACATAATAATTGTTGCAAAAAATATTTTTCTTTCCAAATATGTCTTTGAGGTAGAATTTCAATGGGTCTTTTCCAAAAGTTTGATTGATGTGTACAGTACTGGTTCTTGTAAGGCAGATCAATTTCAGTTGGTTGCTCTCTGTGAATTAGATGTAGAATTTTATTTTGTATGTGCTTTGCTGTTTCCTGGTGTAGCTAGTGAAGTGTGTCTACGTCCTTGTTGTTGTTAAAGTGTAATTGAATTAAATTTTTACTCACGCATAAAATATTTTTTTCAGCTCACTCCTTAATTGGCTGGGGAACGTTTGAAAATACCGTCCATTGTGGGATGTAAGTTTCAGTAGGTTTGGGTCAGGTGTAGTTCGCTGCGAACAATATATTGCGTAGTTGGGTTCCCCAATAAAAAGGTTGTTCATATTTCACTCATACCAGAAATTCCTCTTTGTTAGAGCATTTAATCATGATAGAACTCCAATGGTTGTTTCTTGATTTCTTGGGACTCTTTTTTGAAGTTTTGAAAATTCTTTTTTCCTTGAACTGTCCTCCTTTAGCGACATGTGCGTCCGATCAAGGTACCTGCACGTTTGGATGATAATTTATTTCCCCATTAGATGGGTCTTTCAAATTCCGTTTTCGTGGATCCTTTATATTGAACCTTTTGGAACACTGGATGATGATATGTAGGTGAGATTCCCCATCCTTGTGTTGTTTAGTGACCACCCGTCAATAAGGTGGTTTGTACGTGCTGAATATATTCCATAGTATGTCTAAGACTAACTGGGCAATAAGAGGACAGAGGGTACGTTAGGAATAAGAATTTGACTTGAATTCTGAAGTTATTTGGTGTTTTGGCCTTTTTTGTAAGGGAAGGAAGTTCTATTTTTGGGAAGAGACTCGTAATTAAGGTCGAAATCTCTACTATTATAGGTTTTTCTCAGTCTCTCAGTCCCCATTATATGGTTCGATTGAACTAGATAAATCACGATGTGTGTCTAAGGGGCAAAACTTTTTAATATTACGGTTTTACCCCCTCCCAACATAATGATAATATTTCCTGGTTCTTTAGTACGTGGCAGTGAGTGGAATTCATATGGGAGTACGTTAAAGTGGTAAAGTTTGTGGCAAATGCAAGTGGGAGTACGGTAAAGTAGAAAAAACAGGAAATTTGAAATCGATTCAAAATTTGAAAAAGGAATTTTGGGGGCCACGCTTTAGGAATTTGTTGTATATATGGGTATGTTAGGAACAACTTTGTGGTGAGGGAAATATGCTTTTGCAGTGCGACAGCTATTGTGGAGATTTTGTGTTCTGGTTTTGACATAAAAATAGTACCACGTACCTCTGGTACTGTACCGTTCTCAATACCGGTCCGTACCGGCTAATACCGCCGGTACTAGATTTTTTTTTTAAGAGTTGAGGAAAAAAATTAAATTTTTTGGGCTCTCTCTCTATGGTTTACATATATATTGATAGTTGCGGTAAATCTGATACAGTACCCGGTACATGACCGGTATCGGTATGTACTGTACCAATAGGAAAATCGGTACTTAAGCTGATCCGGTAGTCAGAACCTTGATTGTTGGCATACAATGTTGTACTGTCTCGAAGATTTATGGTCAGTTTACTCAAATGTGTGTAGACCATTATTTGACGTGGCAAATAGGATTGTGGCAAGAGAGTAGGCGGACAGCGTTATCCTTCCTCGTATTCGTGCTCAGCTGCACATTGCTTATCTCTTTATACTTTCCACAATTATTTTGTCAGATTGGTGATCTGACTTTTCGTTTTTCAAATTAATACCATTAGGCAACCGAGACGAACCTTTGTTACTAAAATTAACATCTCTTAATTCTTCATCAAATAATTGTAGTCTACGTGCACCCTTCTTGTTCCCCTTAACATATTTTGGAATATGTTGGACATACGGGCGATGAGTATAGGTGCGAAACTGACCTCGTCCATAGTAACTACGCCTATACCCACTCATTGCCGGGATCCAAGACCGGTGGTAAGCCAGAGGTGTGTGAAATTAGCTGCTTTCTACTCCTTCCATTTTTTATAAACAACCCTACTTCTTTAACTCTGCAATTCTTAGATATTCTATTAACTCTATTGACCCTTCGGTTGAGACGCTTTTTCCACTTTACCGTACCCCCACTTGGATTTGCCACAAACTTTACCACTCTCAAAAATGAAATTTAATCAAGTTTCAATTGTCATATTTGGAAAGTGGACTTTCATTTTGGGACGTCCCAAATTGGAATAATGGACTATGAAAATGGGATGGAGGGAGTATAAAAAACTTATTGGACCACAACTTGTACTTCAAGTGGACCACACAACTCATAGTTCTTGAAACATAAGCTTATTTATGACCAAGGTTATAGAAAATTAGAGGCAAGTTTTCATCAAAGTGTTGATGGGAGTTAAAGATTACTTTCTCAACCACGGTACCACCCATCATGGCTAATATTGGAGCTATTAGCTAGTGAAAACCTTCATTTGTTCTTCTCGAATTGCTCCATTACGATGGATCAAGGGGGAGCAGCGAGGCTGCCGGAGGAACCTGCTTTTTAGCGAGTGAAGGGAAGCATTGCCATGGTGCCCGAACGTTATACATGGCGTCCATTTCATGCCCTACTAAGAGGTGCACCATGTTGATAGGAATCGGCAACGACCACAAGGATGTGTGAGATCTCTTAATGAACCTTGCCAGTTCTAATCTCGAGAATAACGGGAGCACTTTTGTGAAAGTTCCCATCTCGAGCTTGAACAGCGGATAAGCTGATGCCATAACTATTAAGCCCTATTCCTAAAAGATTTCAGAACAGCCTGCTGGTGGTACAATACCTGCAATGACGAAGTTGGAAAAAATTGATGGAATGCTCAAAATCAATTCTTGGCACTTTTCCCGCTGCCAGCCCCAGTACTCAAGCTGGATTGTTCCTAATGTTGCAATGCACGTGAATGTATTCCTAGATTCTCTCTCCTCTTCCTCCTTTAGACATTCTTCTCCTTTAACACTAAGTGTCAATTTTGCCTACATTTTCTCTACTTGAGAATAGACATCATCATATCATCCTTTCCCTGTTCCTCGTTGGACACCACCTACTCCTAGCTGTGGCCATCTATTCTCAAGTCTGGAAGGAGTCAAACAAACTGGTAATAATCCTACTTAGCCATTTCCAATTATCTGCTTCTGAAGATATTAGGATGCATCAGAGTTACAGCGACTCGCTTAATGGTTAGTTGGTCATGGTCATGCATCTTGGAATATGGTAAACTGGGAAAAGCAATAGAGTTGTCAGGAGGTCTTTCTTTCTTTCTTTCTTTTTTTCTTTTGATCACTGACTTTGCATTTCTTTCAATCATTTAAAATTAAGGTTGGGCATACTTAGTCATCTGCTTTATACCAGTAGGGAAATTGCAAAATGTTAAGTCACCTTATGCACAATGCATGCTTTTATATTTACCAAAGATACTACCTGAATTATTTAAATGTATACCATCGACATGGGGATGGCCGCCTTGGCACTTTTTAAATACATTTTTTTTACTTACGAATGATATCTAAGTGCACATAGAAATATTGCATCTCCATATGGTGACCTTCCATATCATGTAAAGATTATAACCGGTTGGTATCATTACCAAATGGCACTTTGACTTTATTACACTTGAAATTTGAATTTCCTTCTCAGGCTTCCTTCTTTTGCTTTGGGGTATTTCTGTGGTAACCTTGTTTGTGCTGTCGCAGATTTTTAAAGCCTCTTGTTGCTGATGTAGCTGTTGTCTCCAAATGTCATTTAAGTGCTCTGTATGTGCATGAAAAGGGGAAACTCTTCGCACAACTGGTTAACTTGCTGCAGTTCTATGAACGTTTTGAGATTGATAGTCGTTTAGGGAGACAAATGACTGATGATGAGGTGCTTCAGTCTCATTATGACAGGCTTCAAGCTTTTCAGCTTCTTGCATATAAGAAGACTCCCAAGGTCTGGTTTATGTTGACATATATACATATACTGCTGTCTCTTTAGGCAAATGATTCATGATTTTAAAGTGTAATAATTTTGTGATGTCTCGGATCAATCATATCTTAACAATCCTCATCTTTGTAGCTGCGGGAACTTGCATTTGCTAATATTGGCGCAATTAATAGGCGCTCCGATCTGTCGACTAAGTTATCTGTGCTTTCTCCTGAAGAGCTGAGGGACCTAGTCTGCTGTAAGGTTAGTTGATTATTTTTGTTGGCTCGCTTTTAGGGATAAACTCTTCGCTTTTAGGAATAAACGCGTCAAGTTCATCTACCCTTTTAGTATTTCAAACATATTCCCACTAAAGTTCTAGTTGCATCTCCTATCATTTTACTTGCAAGGGCTATGTCATTAGTTAATTCAAGTTTTGTATTTTAATGCCTTGCTGGTTTAAAATGTGACTGTAAAATGTACTAAACGGCCTTCCCATATTGCCTAAAGACAAGTTCTTGTATTGTGTTGCTGTTTTCTACACAATACATCAGAATATTTGGCCATTCAAGGTGAAAAATGTTCTCATTGCATAAAAGAGCAATACAGTGAGGTTGAGCTGATACACCTGCCAGCTTCCAGTAGTAGTGAAAGAAACAAGGACAAGCACACACAACAGCAGCAAAACAACATGGAGACAAATAGACAATGAAAGTGAAGTTTGGTGTTTTGTGCAACCATGAGTGTGACATTTTAGCATTAGTCGGCTTCCTGACGAAATTTGAGCATCACCATATTTATTTGGTCAACTTATCTTTCAATTTAGCTTCAATTTTCTATGTTTTTGCACAAAATAGATATGTAATCTTACTCTCTTTTGTCGTAGTCATCAGTGAATTCCCTCACTCTTGAGTGCATATGTAATGCAATTAATTTCACGCAAATATTGTAATTTTTTTGTATTAGAATGCATTGTATGTTTGCTTCTTCAGCTCAAATTGGTCTCGAAGGATGATCCATGGTCAGAAAGAGTTGATTTTCTTGTTGAAGTTATGGTTTCATTTTTTGAGAAACAACAGTCGCAGAAGGAGTCCATAAATGCTCTTCCCCTTTACCCAAATGAGCAGATAATGTGGGATGAAAGCGTTGTTCCAAGCATCAACTACACGGGGGAAGGGTGTCTGGCACTGCCAAAACTTAATTTACAGTTCTTGACACTTCATGATTATCTCCTTAGGAATTTCAACCTCTTCCGCCTTGAATCAACATATGAGATCCGGGAAGACATTCAGGAAGCTGTGCCACACCTCCTTGCTCATATTAATAATGAGGGAGAAACTGCTTTTCGTGGTTGGTCTAGAATGGCTGTACCTATAAGGGAGTTTAAGGTTACTGAGGTAAAACAGCCTAATATTGGAGAAGTAAAACCATCATCTGTGACAGCAGATGTTACTTTTAGCATTTCCAGTTACAGAGCACAGATAAGATCGGAATGGAATGGCCTTAAAGAGCACGATGTTCTCTTTCTACTTTCAATCCGTCCTTCTTTTGAGCCTCTAAGTGCAGCTGAAGCAACACAAGCAACAGTGACACAAAGGCTTGGTCTTCAATATGTACGTGGATGTGAAATTATTGAGATTCGGGATGAAGAGGGAACTCTCATGAATGATTTCACAGGGAGAATTAAGCGGGATGAATGGAAGCCTCCAAAAGGTGAAATGAGAACCGTGACTGTTGCTCTGGATACCGCCCAATACCACATGGATTGCACTGATATAGCAGAGAAAGGGGGAGAAGATGTTTATGGTACCTTCAATGTTCTTATGAGGAGAAAGCCCAAGGAAAACAATTTCAAAGCAATTTTAGAATCCATACGAGATTTAATGAATGAATCTTGTATTGTTCCTGATTGGTTGCATGACATATTTTTGGGATATGGGAATCCTTCTGCAGCACTATGGGCGAACATGCCAGATCTTCTAGAAGCAGTGGATTTCACAGATACTTTCCTTGATGCTGATCATGTTAGAGAGAGTTTTCCAGATTATGAGGTTGGTATTGCCTTTTGCTAAGGCGACGGAACTGTTGCTATTTAGTGTTTTGACTACCTAGTTTATGGGTTTTTTCCCTTATATGTTGGTTTTTGTTGTTTTAGGTATGTTTTACAAATTCCAATGGCACAGAAAACTTGCAGCCGAAGCCTCCATTTCGAATTAGGCTTCCGAGAAATCTGAAAGGAACTACGCATGCTCTTGCTGGCAATGAGAAGTCTACCATAGCTTCAGTTCTTGATGCTAATACAATGCATGCTGGTTCTGAGAAAGAACAACTTATTGTTGAGGCTTATGTTCCTCCTGACCCAGGTCCATATCCCCAGGATCAGCCAAAGCAGAATTCAGTCAGATTTACACCTACCCAGGTTCTTGCATTTCCCAATTAATCTAATAATGAACAGTTTGATTTTACTTGCTCCTGTTTTATTGTTTTTTCTGCACTGTTTCTTTTTCCTGATCTTTTTTTGCTTGTCCTTTGTGGTTTGATGTTTTTGAGATTTGAAGGCTAGTTTAGCACCACAAATGATTTATTTGTCTTGCATTCCATTGTCTCGACTTGAAAATATTTTGGGAAATATGTTCAGTCTTTTCTTGGTGTTTGTTTGAATGGAAATATCTTATGCAATATTTGTGGAAAATTCTGTCTCCCTTTAGGTAGAACTTGGTTACAGGATGAATCCTGTAACTTATTTATCTCTAAAGCATTTCATATGCTCAAAGCAATTGAGTCCAAAAAAGACACGCTGGTATACAAGCTTCTGTGTACAGAAACAATCCATTAATGCATAGCATACTAGGAATTGGAAAATAAGTAACCCAAATACTAAGCACTGGAAAACACTTGCAACGAATCTCAGTACACTGCTCACTTGTGAATACTGACACATTTAGTGAAGATAATTTGCCGAAAGCCCAAGGGACGAGGCAACAACCTAGGGTAGAGAAGAAACACTTCTCCGAAAAGGGAAAACATCGATTTACCAGCCATGGATCAGGCTTTTGTGGCTCTTGATCCAACCACAATGGATTCTAAGGAACATGCTAGTTTCTAACTTATTGCACAAAGCAAAGAGCCCAGGCAAACACGCACCTAAAAATAAAGCAATTGCTTTTGTTGGTTTTGATACAACCACACCAGATCCCAGCTAACATGCATTCCAGCTATATTGCATATAGGCAAAGCGCACCCAAAATTAAAAGAAGTCATCTCATCAATACATTATAAATGTACACTCCAAAAATTGGTTAAAATGGCCAGGATGACAAGATTGGTTATCGAATGCTGTCTTAGGAAAAGGTAATTACAGCCTCTAAGAGATTCCAATGGGTAGTAAGATCAACTAACACGTAACCACAATGAGGCCGTTGTGTCATTTTGTTTTAAATCACATGTTGAAGTTATTAGATATTATATTAGGATTTTTAAAATTCTCAACCAAATACGAGTTAGTGAGATATTTTTTCTGGCATTTTCTAGGAAAATTATGGAGCATTATTAATATTCTTACATAGAAAAATTCATACATAGCAAGGAGTCTTGATCTAGTGAGAAGGATATGTATGGTGGTATAAGGGAGGTCGACTTGAACTAGAAATTTCGACATTGAAGTAGCCAAGAGAAGATGAAAGGGAAGTGCTACTCATCAAGAGAGGCAGAGGCCTCTCCATTCCTTGACACCATGGAGTTTTGAGATTGTGTTTGTGACAAGCTGCAAGAAGCCTCTTCCAGTTTGACTCATAAATAGGGGCACCAAAGGTTGGTGTTTCCGTGTTCGATAAACAGGGAGAGTTTGCGGCACTTCTAGTGGGCTCTGGTGACAAATCTGTAAATATTATGGGTGTGTTCGTTTGCTTGTTTGGAAATTTTTTTTCCAAACAAGTTATTGGAAAAAGTTTCCCAAACTTTTTTATTCCAAAAATCGTTTCAGAAACACTCAACCGAACACTCCTTATATATCCCGGAATCAAAGAATCTGTGGCATTTTTGGTTAATGTCTGTAGGACACATCCGATATTTCTAGAAGCTGGTTGAGTAAGGGAAAGTGAAGAAAACACTTACCTAAGATTTGAGTCATCAAAATAAGATATTTGCAATGGAAGAAAGGGTTCTTTGTGCCGTGCTGATTTTGGCTTGGTTTATGTTAGTAGGTTTTATAAACTATAGGCCTCTTAGGGGTTGATAGGTGTAAAAAATTAACTGGATTATGGAGCCAAAACATTGGAAGATTGAACGAGGGTTTGAACATTGTTCATAGTGATGTACAGATCTGAAGCTTGGAGTTCTTATTTTTGGGGTTATCGGAAGCTTCTAGGTTTGGTTACTTTGTTCTGTCTTTGCCTCCATTTGTCTCCCAGAGCCTAGTCCTGCAACCATTTGTCTCCACCTTGACTAAAGATTGGTTCTTTTCAGAATGGTGGGAGTTCTAGCTTCTGCGTGGTGTGTGTTGGGGTTGGGTTGGGGTGTGTGTGTGTGAAGAGAAGCTGTTTGCAGTTTTGATTTGGTGCATCCCTACCTATGGATTTTCGCTGGACATACTTGGACTGAGTTGACTAAGATTTGTTTTCTTTCTTTGTAGATAACCATACAAATGTGTCACTGAATTTTAGGTTTTCGAATATGATGTATATTTGTATTTTGCCCTGATGTTATTGTGTGAATCTTGAAACTTATTCATAAACTATCATCTTGATGTCATTGAAACTACTGTAATTTGCTTGAAACTTCGATGCAAGTGATTTTTCTATGGTACATCGATTTTACACTGTTGTCCTTTCATTTTCCACTTGTTTCATTTTTTCCCCTCTTGTTATGCAGATTGGAGCAATCATCTCAGGCGTTCAGCCGGGGTTAACAATGGTTGTTGGTCCACCTGGTACAGGGAAAACTGATACAGCTGTGCAAATCCTGAACGTACTTTACCATAACTGTCCATCTCAGAGAACTTTGATTATTACTCATTCAAATCAGGCTTTGAATGATCTTTTTGAGAAGATAATGCAGGTACAAGTGTTTCTTAAAGATGCTTTATTTTTCCCGCCCTGTGGATATCTTACTAGTATTGCAGTTTTGTTTCTGCTCCTGCAATCATGTTTTGTTTGTTATAAGCTTGCTTCTTGTTAATGGACATCGATTGATTGTGACAGAGGGATGTTCCTGCTCGTTATCTTCTTAGACTTGGTCAAGGTGAACAAGAATTAGCAACTGATCTGGACTTCAGTCGCCAAGGTCGGGTGAATTCAATGCTTGTTCGGCGGTTAGAACTGCTTAGTGAAGTAGAGAGGCTTGCAAGATCTCTTCAACTGCCTGAAGATGTTGGTTACACTTGTGAAACTGCTGGATACTTTTGGTTGTTTCATGTCTACTCACGGTGGGAGCTGTTTCTTGATGCGTGTGCCAAGAATCAGGACAAGGCAACCTTTGTTCAGGACCGTTTTCCTTTTAAGGAGTTCTTTTCCAATACACCTCAGCCAGTTTTTACTGGCCAGTCCTACGAGAAAGACATGCGCTCAGCTAAGGGCTGCTTTCACCATCTTAAAAGGCTGTTCCAAGAAATTGAAGAATGCAGGGCATTTGAATTGCTCAAGTCAACTGTTGATCGATCAAATTACCTAATGACCAAACAGGCCAAGATTGTGGCAATGACTTGCACCCATGCAGCTCTTAAAAGAAAGGATTTTCTTCAGTTAGGATTCAAGTATGACAACCTCTTGATGGAAGAAAGTGCCCAAATCTTGGAGATTGAAACTTTTATCCCAATGTTGCTCCAGAGGCAGGAAGATGGGTATGCTCGTCTTAAACGCTGCATACTGATTGGTGATCATCATCAGTTGCCACCTGTTGTGAAGAATATGGCTTTCCAAAAGTACAGCCATATGGATCAGAGTTTATTCACAAGGTTCGTTCGTTTGGGAATCCCTTACATTGAGCTCAATGCACAAGGTAGAGCTAGGCCAAGTATAGCCAGACTTTACAATTGGAGGTATAGAGATCTGGGTGATCTTCCATATGTGAAAGAGGAACCTATTTTTCATAGAGCAAATGCTGGATTATCATACGAGTATCAGTTAGTGGATGTTCCTGACTACCATGGCAAAGGTGAGACTGCCCCTTCTCCGTGGTTCTACCAAAATATTGGGGAGGCTGAGTACATTGTCAGTCTCTATATGTACATGCGTTTATTAGGGTACCCTGCAAATAAGATATCCATCTTGACTACTTATAATGGGCAAAAACTTTTGATCCGTGACGTTATTGCCAGACGGTGTCTTCCATATGACTTCATCGGGCCTCCTAGCAAGGTATGTTAGGACTAGCTTTCTTTGAGCCTTAATATTTAGTAGATTACCATGGAATAGGCTTTGAATGTTCATTGTGTAGGTGAAGTTCAAACTTGCCAATTCAAAAAGTATAATGTCACTAAACACATATGGCTCCATCTGGTTAGGGATCAAGGTACTCTGAATTTGAAAATGACTATTCCCTGTTGTTGCATCTAAAATACACAATATGACAGAATGAAAAGTTCTATAACAAGTATCCTTATTGTCATTTTCTATTACCTATTCGCTTCCCAGATTAAATTCCTCCTTCCTTAGTATGTCTATCGTTAGTATCCATCCCCATCCAATGCAACCACATCTAAGGGGACACGTCACTACTGTTGTTCCTCTGGGAATAGGTCCCTTGCCGGTTATCAGAGAACAATTCGATGGTAAAATTTGGTACCAATGAAAGGATTAAACAAGTGGAACAAAGCCTACCACAAAGCGTAGGTTAATAGCTAGTGGAGGCTTTTGGAATGTATGCATCCCTTTGAATTGTTAACTTCTCATTATATTAAGGTGTGATTGCTTTTATTGATGTTTTGTTTTGTTATCTTTATTTAGGTTACCACAGTTGATAAGTTCCAGGGCCAGCAAAATGATTTTATTTTATTGTCTCTTGTGCGTACTCGCTTCGTGGGCCACCTTCGTGATGTTAGAAGATTAGTTGTTGCCATGTCTCGTGCTCGACTTGGACTCTATGTTTTTGGTCGGCGTTCTCTGTTTGAACAGTGTTATGAACTTCAGCCCACTTTTCAACTTCTGCTCCAGAGGCCTGGTCTCCTGGCCTTGAACATGACTGAAGCAACACAAGTTACGGATCGTCATGTTGAAGACCCTGGACCAATCCATCTTGTCAGCGGCATCGAAGATATGGAGAGCATTGTCAGTTACAAAATTTATCAGGTATGCTTAGTTGATGTGATTGTTCAGGATTTATCTGTGGGTTACACGTTGTGCTTCCTGTGGGCAACTCTGTAGGATGCCTTGTGTTTTTCGAAGTAAATTGATTTAGAGCCTTTTTTTGTCTTTTCAGTTTCATGCCTAGTACATAAATCAACCGAACACATTTGTTAGGTAACTGATTTACCATTGCATTTGTACCCCTATGGTTACTAGGCATTGTAAGCCAATCCGTGGACTTGTTATGAATCTACTTACTAATGTTCCTTCGTAATTGAAGCACTTGCAATATCACAATCACTGTAGTTGAACAGTGGTGCTATTTTCATCTGGTTTCATGCCTTCAAAGTTGGCGCATGTTATCTTAGTTTGCCTTGGCTGTTCCTCTTGAGGAATGGTAGCCAGATGATTGAGGTTCCAAAAAGAAAAGAAGTTGGCTGAGGTTTTTTCAATTTTGGCAATTGATTTGCCTCATTTTTCTCGTCTTGCTCAAGTTGTTTTGGGTTTCAACAGTTGAGTTTATCATCTGGGAGTGAGTTTGGTAGTTCTAGTCTTTTTTTACTCAAGATTTAGGGGGATGAACTTGAGGTGAATTTGATGGAGTACTTATCAATATTTGAATGGCTGCACAGCCATGAATCTCGAGATTTGAGTTAGTCGCATTCAGTTGATGCATGATCCGAATGTTTAGTTGTTGATTTGTTTTATAAGATGGATGACCAATTAGTTTATTCTCAGAGGCGAGGCATTTGCTGAATCTCTACAATATGAAGTTGTCCACAACCCACAAAGATCTGGTTCTAGAGAAAATGAAAATATATACATGATATCTGCTAAACACAAAAAAGAAGTGACATATAGAATGAAGATGAACTAGCCATCCCATGTTGCTATGGAAATAGGCGAAACTTGTTTGGTTCCAATAGCTGGATACAACTACCAATTGTCTGCGAGAACAGTGGTGTAATGGGGATATGGTGACCTATAAAGCACAAATACAAATACAAATGCGATACAGATGCGGTGATATGCCAAAAACGGCATAAAAATAGAGCCAAAAGAAATTAAGTAGTTGAAAGAAAATAGTACCAATACTGTGAAAGGAGACAGTAGAGAGGGAGGTGGGATAACTCAATAGACTTACGAGCATAGCAATCAAAACGGCAAGTACAAAGTTTAATAAAAACCCTACGTTTAGTTCTACTCGTACGCAATACACACATGCAGAGAGAGAGAGAGGGAGGGAGCAAGGGGGAGAGAGTATTATTTTCGTCTTTGAAAGTGTAATGTTTTTCTCTCGAGTCTTTTCATCTTTTCATCTATTGGTTGTCTAGTGTCATGTAGATATTATTTTTGTATTTTGCTCTTACAATTAATTCTTCAAAAGAATTTATTTTAAACCCTGCCATTAGGGGTGAAATCGGTTCGGTTTCGGTCGGTTTTCCGACGCCGCTGCTCGAAACTGATCGGTTTGGGGTGACATTTTTGGAAACCGATCTCGTCCAATCTTTTGGAAAAGCCGAAATCGGTTCGATTTGATCGGTTTTCTCCGAATGGGCTTCATTTTGGGCCAGATATCTTAAGAAAAAGGGACTTGTTACTTTAATCCTTAACTTCTGGGTTCTGTTACTTCCGTAGGTCGTGAGAGATGACGAGAGCGAGAGGCCTTTTGGGTTCTTCCCTGTCTTCTATGAATCTATGGTCCTTGACTTCTGATATAGAGAGTGGCGAGGGAAGTCGAGAGAGAGTCTGAGAATGAGAAGAATGGCCTCAGGCCCTCAACGCGCGCGCGAGAGAGAGATACAGAGAACAAGACTGAAACCAAAAGAAAAATGCTCAACTCTAAACGGCTAACCTCTCTAGTCTCTATTAAGGTTTCAGAAAATGAATGGCTAGGATTAAGTCTAGGATAATTAAATGGAATTAAGTCGGTTCGGTTCGGTCGGGATATAATAAAAAATGTGGCAGGACCGAAACCGAACCGAAAAACCGAAACAAAAATTCCGGAAAACCAAAACAGACTGTATTATTTTCTGGACCGACCGATCTCGGTCGGTTTGGTTTTTTCGGTTATGCTTTCACCCTTATCTGCCATATCCTGAATATGTCTCGCGGTATCCTGTAAGTATCCCTTATGTATCCGAGAAGTTACACTTAGATCAAATACTAGATACTTGGTTGCCATATGAAATAGGTATCCAATGCTGATACGCACGCTCCTACTGGAAATGTTCCAGCATGAGTTCAAGGTCCTAAGGGACACATGGCAGCAGTAGCAGATAATTAGGGAATCTGTTAGGATTTGTTACGCTAGCTGAAGTGATTCTGTTAGTGAGTTTGTTAGAATTGGCAGGAAATTCAGTTGATAAATAAGAGGAGGTAGGAGGTAGGTGGAGAATGTTAATGTGTAATAACCAGGACACGAGCTCCTTGGCTGTACTTTTTCATTGAATAAACGTACACCATTTTTTTTTTTGTCTTTTTCATTCTTGCCCCCATTCTTACTAGTGGTATCAGAGCCTTCCTTCCTTGGAATATTCTTGTACTATGATTGAAAAGGAGCCCAAGAGTAGAAGCATATGGAAGAAGCCATTCGCGAGAATGCCGACAAGCATGCTAAATCGATGAATGGAATCAAAGATCTCATTACTGTCTTAAGCCTGAAGTATGGTCTGATTGCATCTAAGATTTCAAGTCCAGTTGTGAGCATGAAGAAATTTCTCAAACTCTTCAGAAATCTCCAATTGCTAGTATCAGTTCTGTTCAAAATCAAATTTGAAGATTGATTTTCCCAGATTCCAAGGAGTCGACCAAATAGGGTGGGTTTACAAGTGTGAACGTTTCTTTGAATATAATCAGATTGAAGAAGGGCAGGAGGTAAATTAGCCGTTATGCATTTGGATGAAAAAGCTATTCAGCGGTGCCAATGGTTTGAGAAAACCCAAAAGGTTGTAGCCTGGAAGGAATTTGTGTATGGACTGGAGATCAGATTTGGCATAACATTTTTTGAGATGCCACTGGGGAATCGACAAAACCTAGACAGACATCTACTGTAAGCCAATTGCAAAAATGGCTTAACATGAGAGTTTTTTGCTAGCTGTTTTGTAAGTGGGTTGAGAGAGGATATCAAGGCTGATGTACAGATTCAGCCTGCTAATATCACTCAAGCCATTGGATTGGCCTTCAACCAGTTTAACTATTCCCAAGCCCATCCTTTTTTTTTTTTTGGGGGGGGGGAGGGGGGGCGTGTTTAAATCCTAGCCCATGCCTTCAATTGGGGTAATACCTGAAAATAAACTCCCAAATCCTTCTTCAAAATTTACTTCTATTAATACCACTCACATTTCTATCAAGAAACCAACTCCTAAGCAAAGAGGCTAGAAGAGAAAAAGGGTTTTGCTATAATTGTGATGAGAAGTATGTCAGAGTTCATGGGTGTCAAAAGAGGCAGTTGTATTTTTTACTTGGTGAAGATGAAGAAGAAGAGGATATAAGCCTAGATCCACAAGAACTTGAGAAGTTGGTACCAAAAGATTTGCTGATTTCTATGCATGCACCTACCATTCAGAACCATGAGAATGGTAGGGAAACTTAAAGGTAGGACTCACAACTTTATCGAACCTGGTGTACCAAAAAGATCTGGTTGTCATATTGAGGATACTCCAGAATTATCAGTAGTTGTAGCTGACAGGTAACACTACAGAAGTAAGATTTGCTACCACTTGGATGTTACAATATGGTATTGGATATACGGTGGTTGTCAACCTTAAGTCCTTTCTTGTGGGATTTCAAGAACCTGAGTATGGAGTTCAAGTTGCATGGAAATTAAGAATTTGCAATGTTATATCAAATATGATGCGTGCAAGAAGGACGTGGAGGAGGTGAGGAGGAGTTAATCATTTTAGAATTATTAAAAAACGTGGTGGTTGTTAGATTGTAAA
>JABCMJ010018155.1:0-15566 GCA_014822125.1 Arbutus unedo | reverse complement strand
TAGCGGTTTTGTAAACCGATAAGACTTGGAATATTTGGGTTCCGGTTATAAATTTGGAGTTTTACTTATGTTTAAATTCGTGGGCGTGACACTTAAATTTTTATTTCAAAACCCCCCCGTTAAATTAACTAATGTTCGTGTTAGACCCCCCTAACAATGTAATGGTCGTAGACCCTATTAATTACATAAATAAACCTTCGATTTTATAAATCACAAAAAATTTAGACCACATTAGGATTCACCCATCAAACGTCCATAATAAGATTATACTTTCAATTACATTGTGCTTTAAATTGTCATTTATCTATGACATAATTATTTCCTTTGAATATGATTGGATTAAGCATGTCGGTCATTTTAATCTAGAGGATTATGTTTTAAACATTTGACTTGGATAAATGTCAATAATTAGAGTGTCTCGTAGATACCCGAAGGTTAAACACATTAATAATGATATACGATTAGTGGTTGTGAATATATTTTTGGTGAAAATATTATGCGTGTATTATAACCGTAATGCGACATGAGCCGAACTTTGATTTCAAGCAAATGGTGTGACAGACCCAAACTTTGTATTACCCAAGCATTGTAATTTAGCCGTATCATGCGTTTAGCCAAATTATACTTGAGCCGAAGTTATATCTAGTCTTATCGTGTACTTTTAACCTATCGACCTTTTAGAGTAAATTTTAAACTTATATTGTTCCGATACGGTAACAACAGGATATAATGCTAGGAATAACATATTAATTGAAAACATAACGATCGAAAAATGGTGTGGTTGGGGAGCAGGGTGGTTGGGAAATATCGGTTAGTCGGGTGGTCGGGATATCGTTATCGTTCGGAGGCATCATACTGGATTTTATTGATTTAGAAATATTGATTCGAAATATATGACGAGGTCATTGATGTTAGAAAAACCTATTCAAAATATATGACGAGGTCATTCGTAGAACAGTTGATGAAATTATATGACGTGGTTATACTTTAGAATAATTGATTTGAGTTGAGAACTCATGGAAAGTTTGGAACTGCTATTCCCTGTGATAATTTCAATTACGCTATTTTGATTTAAAGCATGTACTTACTGTTTCTACACTTATCTTATTGCATGATTAGACCTTGAATTATTTAATACTCTGTCTATTGGACATCATGTTATTATACTAAAATATTCAAAAGGGAACTTAAGGGTAGGGTTATTGAGTATAAAAAATTATGGCGCAACTTCCTCTTGTCTCTTGTGTTTTATAACCAGGTATCGACGATGACAGAGCCAGACCGGATGATACACCGTACGATGACGCTTATCCCGCAAAAGATACGGTAGAGTCGTTGATCACTTAGACTAGTTTAAACTACTCTGATTTTACTCTTAAAGTCTTTTTGATGTAAACAGTTTCTTTTAAAATGTATTTTGACTATTTCCTGTATCAAACTCTTATTTCAATATAAAGATAATATTTTGATTACTTGCTCTTTTAAATTAACGTGTCCGAAAACCGGAGTGTTACAAATTAGTTTGGACACTTTGAGATATAAAAAAAAAAACCTAAAGCTCAAACCAAGAGAAACAAATGTGGAGAAAATGATTCCTTATTTCCCTTAGCTAGAAGCAAAAATGCCATTTCCAAGCCCTGAAGTATTCGTTGAATTAGAACAAAATTACATTGTGTCCAGAAAAATGAACAAGAAAATACACCATAAATAATGACTTAGTACAAATTTAAGTATGTTGGGATGTGGGTCCCATGCCAAATCACATTAGTCATCAACTATACAAAAGCTAACCAAAGACAAAGAGAACAAAAAAGGGGCAGAAAACACGAAAAGGGAGTCTGCTGCACTACGATACTCCTGTTGTGTAGTAATATGATATCGATTTGTCACAAATAATATTGTCTGAATACTGTTCTAATTGTGCGGATAATATTTTATATGTCAAAATGATATCATTTTGATACACAACTTATCTTGTTGTATCAGTTGAAATTTACGTTCCTTGTACTATTTTTGCACACAATCCGTAGTGTTTGATGAGGCAGCTACTTTTTCACTCAATTCATTGCATGTCTATACAATCCAACAATTTCAAAAGATAATACAATAATAGACTTAAAAAGATAATGTAGGTTTTAGACTTGAAAAGCGACTGCATGTGAGGAGAAAAGCAAGATAATTTAAGTCTCTCATTTTTTATCGGCAAAAGTAATAATATATTAATTTTTGGAATAAAGTTACAAATATACAAGGACTATAAGTGCATAAGACATCAAATGCCATTTGAAACCGTGAAAGAACACTTAGAAGTTGGCAAGGTACAAACCACAATTCCCGAAGTCAAAAGAAAGAACAAAAATTTCTCTCTAATGATTTGAATTATAATCAGTGAAATAAACAAAACATAGAAGTAGATCAGCACCACCAGAACAATAACTCACTATCAATTGTTGCCCCTTGTTAACTGGTATGAAATTGATAATATCACAAAATATAGATGTGATATTGGGACATTTCGACCTAAAAATTAAGCTTATGAGTTAGACATACAATTTATACGCTATATATGCACATTTGTTTGTATAAACATAAGGATGTCCAATTCCGTGGGATCACAACTGCAAGTTTACACTAGTTTCATTTCCATTAGCCTCCTTTCAAGATGCATATTGAGCCGAGCAAAACAAAAAAAGATGCTTATTGAGCTACTGTTTTACTTATATTTCAAGTTTTAAATTCCATTAGTTATAAATAGGATGCAAACAATAAGTTAGATGCTAGGTTAAATGGTTTGTATCTAGATTGCTAATCCTTCATTCAATTTCAATTACTCACTAAACTTAAGCTCAAGCCCCAAGGAATTGGCGTGATGGTAAGGCTTGGGTTTTTGAGGCGTGCTCTCTTAGGTCTTATGTTTGAAATCTCTCAAGTACATACAGGGTAGAACTCTGATTTTAAATGGGGCCACCAACTAGTGGACGGTTGGATTAATCCGTCAAAAATTAGTCGAGGCGTACACTTTGAGATATCCAAAAAAGGAAAACTTAAGCTCAGACCAAAAGAAAAAATGCGGAGAAAATGATTTCTCATTTTCCTAGATGCACAGATGCCTTTTCCAAGCCTTGAAATATTTGTTGAATTAGAACAAAATTACATTGTATCCAGAAAAATGAACAAGAGGATACCCCATAAAATGATGACTTAGTACAAATTTAAGTATGGTGGGATGTGGGTCCCACTCCAAATCACATTAATCATCATCTATACAAAAGTTAACCAAAGACAAAAAGAAAAAAAAAAGGGCAGAAAACACCACCTGAAATTTACTTTCCTTGTACTACTAATTAATTTATTATATTACAAATCCATAGTTTTTGGTGAGGCAGTTACTCTTTCACACAATTCATTGTATGTCTATACACTCCAACAATCTCAAACCCAAAACCCAAAACAAAAAAAAAACCATGACCCATTTTTCACACATAAAAATTAGCCACTCTTCTCAGCATGATTTTTATGCTAGAAATTAGAAGAGTCAGAAACTACCTCAGTTTCCACTTCCCTTCTGTGGAAATTCCTATGGCAACCACAAGCAGCACATATTAGCCCCTCACTCGTCCCGTCCTCTCCACTTGCCATGAACTCTCTGCACCCATCCACTGCGTACCCTCCGATATTGGCAGCGTGATTTTTTTGACACTCTGCGTATCGCACGCTCTGGACAACTGAAGCACTGGCAGTACTTTTGTAGTTAGATTCATTTCTTCTCACTACCACTTGACGCTTCTTCATAGATCTATGTTCGTGGAAGCAAAGTTTTATAGTTTATGAAAACACAAGAATATGGTATCAAGTGTGTTGTGGAGAGATGGAGAAAAAGAGAGGTTTAATTTTGAGTGGATTGAGAACATAAACCTAACCCTATCCTAGCATGAATATATATACTGGTGAGTGGTGACTAGTGAACTACCACTCACAAATTAAATTAAAAGTACTGCCATAAGTGGCTTTAGTTTAATCATTTTATTACCTCTTTTCTAGGTTTAGTTTGAAGAAAGCAATTTGGTCTGGGCCCTCCATGTCCGCTCCAAGTATACTACAAGTCACATGAAGTACTATTGTAAGAGAGAAGTATAATACATTTATTTCGTCCCCCCCGGAGAGAGAGAGAGAGAGAGAGAGAGAGAGAGAGAGCCATAAGTACAAACAATATTTGATGGGCTGGAGAATAAAATTAGTGTTTTGTTGGATCAATAGAGTATGGAAAATTAAAGAAACAAGTGCACGAACATATCAGTTATAAGAACGAGTACGAGTATAATTATATATAATGAGATACCATTGACCTAACCTAATCGTACATGGTACTAGACACATTTTTGAAGTGGCAACGGATAGAGTACTATATGGGTACGTATATGTGTATAGTTTTAATAATTATCTCATCTTGAATTTGCCTCCCTGTCTCCACTGTACTCACAATTTTAAATTTCAGCATCAGAATGCAACGGTATTGGTGATAGAAACAACATTACCGATATTAAACAATATTGACTAATTATAGATATTACAACAAAATACACTTTTGACTATTAAAATTAGCGACTAAATTACTAAGACGTAATGGTTGATACGATAGTAACAACTTATATTTAGAACCCAGATGTATGTACTCTTTCGTCACTTTCAAACACGTTCTGTATCGACTGCATCGAAACTAACAAAAACACATCTATTTGTTTATCCTTACATAGCATCTAGGATTGGTGTCTAAAATACACGGTCACTATAAAACTTGTCCAAAATATACCTAATGTATGTAGGTGGGTGATTTTTATCGATTGAAAAATTAATACCTCAATAATGTGACACGAAGGAATGCTCACTCTCTCACTTTCTGATACTTGCGATATGCAAAGATAAAAAGATATTAAAAGAACCCTCCACTTCTGTAGCGGTAAGATACTCTGATAATTAAGTCAGAACAAAGATCACAAGATTCTCTCAAATTCAATATGTAATAACAGTAATTAGTGTGTTTTAATGTAGCTTTCACCAAGGATATGATCTTTATTTATAGGTTTTGTTACTTGGATCAATCTGAAATCTCTAAGATTCTTAATTCCTCATTAGAAATGAAGTATAAGTGCCTCTTGATTGGCCACTGACTAGGTAAATTTAATCTGGACTCTCCAATAACTCATCTTCTACCGTTAGAACTTCATTCAATATAAAATCATAATTCTAAGTTAAATTGGCTTTCGACTCCTCATTCCTATTTGATTAAAATCCGTCTCGAGATGATTGGAGTTCTTATCTTTAACACAAAACTGTTAACCATATTTTTCCGATCGCTGACACATAAGTCGTCTTTCTCAGGTCGGCTACACTTACTTCAGTCTCGATAACATGCACGTGCACAAGAGCCCCTACTATCAAGATGGATTAATTAAGGAAAAACTCAATAATTCCTATTTAAGTTTTACTTCTTTCAATTTTTCCTAATTTTGTCTGTCCCTTGTTGAGCTAACTAGTAGACAAAGATATACGAATTCCACAAACAAATACTTCCTTCTTGGATAAGCGTCCCAAACCATCACTTGAAATCCGTACCATTACATTAAATATGATTGACATTCTTGCAACTTTTTCAAAAGTGAAGCACCTCTCCCGCATCCTGATTTAAATGACATAAATATCTTTCCCTTTTTAAAAATAGAAAAAGTAACCCCATATTTATTTTCTTTTGCTTTTTTTCTCTCATGCCTTTCCTGTCCATTGTTCATCTTCTTCTTCATTTCACTGTTTTTGCATTTCCCAAAACTTTTTGAGTTCCATAGTTTTCATTCCTATAAGTTTTTCTTCGCACTCTATCTTTTTTCATTATGTGTTCACCTTTTATTTTGTCGACTTCGGCGAAAATATCAAAGTTTCTTGACGGTTCAACATCCCTAATGATGTTGTGATCGAACTAAACAAATAAAACGCTTTGCACGAGGGTTTCCATGATAACACCATGCACATTCCTTTGATGATTATTAGAGAGGGTGCAGTTCGATTTTCCCTTCACACTTTACTTCATAGAGTTCTTTACTATTACAAACTCAATTCAATGCAAGTCCCCATTAATACCTACAGAATCTTGATGTCCATAGTTGCCCTTAACAGAATCATAGAAATCGACGTAGGACTTTGGGACATCGAGTATAACTACGATATGGTGAAGTCCAATACCGATTTATATTACCTCAAGAACCGACCTAGTTTGTTTGTGGATAATGACCCACCTTAATGACTCCAACTACGACAATGTTGATGACTTCGTGATTTGTCATTGGAAATTTGGAATTCAGCTCTTAGGAGCCTGAAAACCAGAGATTAAGTATTCGTAGAAGATTTGGAAAACACATCAATATCCCATCTCTCTTTCTTTGTACTTGATTGTACCTCCTTGACTATTTCTGATACTTTGTTTATTTTATTTTCTAATTTTGCAGTAATCAACTGCAAAAAAGGTCGATAGCTGGTTGCTACAAAGCTTGAAGACTTGAGAAAAGTTTTGAATTGTAAGGGCCTACCTGTGCAGGTCCTTGCCTGTTCTCCAAAAGTCCTCATCGGATCCAATCCGAGCTAAAGATGATATATAAAAGACCACATCTCGACTGCTACTGTTGCTGCCGAACAGGTTGAGGGCTCAATACTTGATGGAGTTTCCCTTCTGTTCTTGAGAAAGCCGAGCAGAGTTCCTGCTGTTAAGGATCAATTCTCGAGACCCAGTGATGAACGAACGTGCACAAATTATATAACAAAAAAATTATGAAATCCTACTAGGCGGAACTAAGGTTCATATCTTTGAGATCTCTCTAGTTTGATCTCGGCTATCTTCACAGTTTGATCCTGATCGAACTTTAAGCATGGTTGGAATGATCGTGCTTGACTGACCTCGAGATCTTTTACCGTAATCCTATTGCACCTTAATCACAAATTGAGTGTGAGCTAAAAAACGTGATCTCTTTGCTTTCATAGAACCTCTCTCAATATTTCGAGTATCAAATTTTTTTTTTTTTATCTAAAAAGCATAGCGATGTATATATATGCAACAATAGGGACCCTCAAGAGAAGTATAGGCTGGGTTTCCTATATAATTTGGGATTCATAATCTAATTTGGATTGATATCAAATTATATAAATTACAATTCATACCACTACAGAATTATAATTGTATTCTCTTCCCGTATCACAAAATTACATTTCAAGCTCCATATTATTAAATGCTTATTTATCTCCCCACGTTAAGATTGCAAATATCTGTTGATTAATATAAATTACTGACAATTTATTTAATGAATATCTATAAAAAATTTTGATACATTCCACTTAACTTATTCGCTATGTCGGATACTAATATCCACCTGCAGGGTTTAACATAATCAAAACTTATAAATTTGCTCAAGAGGATATCATCAATCTCTATAAAGGAATGTGGATTCAATTAATAATTAATAGTGATTATATACTTAATATTGTGAACCAACTTATCGAAACTATTGGCCCACAATGCCCCACTCTATAATGAATCATAGTCAATAACATTAAATATACATATCCATTAATTATCTTTGGGTTAAGAACACAAACGTTCATAACAACCATGAGGTGCGAATTGTATTATATTGTCAGTATAAATACAATTATCTCAAAGTGATCATGTTTAATACACACAAAGTGTATTAACACAGTGGGTTGAAACTATACCATTTCTCATAGTCAAGACAAACCTACTGAAATACTATGTTACAGTTCTATTGGTGGTGTGTCCAATTTTACCTAAAATTGTGAACTAAATACTTATATTCTACAAGAATCGATAATCTAATCCTCTGTGTATAAGTCAAACTCTACACATCAGATTATCTACTATGTAGAATAAGAGACATCCATGCATAATATGATATGATATAATGCAAACATTGCCCATAAAATTCTCATCAAGAAAAAAAATAGTGGTTTAAATAATTCAAATAAATATTAATCCGTTACATAAAGTCATGGCTTTTAATATAAAACCCTAACAACTGTTGCAGCAGCTATTGAATTCTTCTTATCCATTGACAGTACTCCAACTCAATCCCCTTGATCAGAAGAACTACCTACCACTTCTCCTTATCACAATTACTGAAACTTAGGAGATGAGGCCGAGATCGATCAAGCTATAATGGAACAAAACAGAGGGATGCCATCAATGAAGGAACGACTAAATTTGGCACCAAAAGAAAGTCCTAAAGAAAAAAATAGTTCCCCCAGCTGAGATCCTAATCCGCCTTCCATTCCTACTCCAAGAAACGCCCCCTGGTCAACCTTGATGATAATCCAGTCCTTCATAGAAAGGCAGCAAAGAAAAAAGATGGAGATGCTCCTAGAAAAATTACCAACCAAAAAGAGATGGTAACATGGGACCCTTATCTTAGCATTGGCGGGGACTGCCTTGTTACTTTGATAAACTCCATCTAGTACCCCAAAGTTGCCCGAGCCATCGTTGGAGCTACTACTCTTTCCAAAGACATGGAGGCTTTAGAGCTGATAGATGAGACTACTTTGATGGAGGCAATGTTTGCCCATAACCTTGCGGTGAGTTCTCCCCAATCTTATTTTCCCCATTGAACTTCTTCTCTGAAGTTGTTTGATGAATTGTACCTTTCTATGCAGGCCGTGCAAAAGACTTCGGTGATCATGGACCATTTTGCCTAGATAAGAGTGATTGTTTTAACCAGGAAAATATGATCAACTAGAGAAGAGAGGTTGATGATGCCAGGGAGTATAACTACCACCCTAAAGAGGGCAATGAATGATGTGCGTGAGTCCTTTTCCATCATTGACGCTCAGTGGATCGCTACATGACTGATTGAAATTTCCTTCCCCATTCCAGAGGGCAGTGTGCTTCTTAACTCAGAATCATGTCGAGCACAGATCAATGCTATTGTGGGTGAAAAGATGTCGTTGCTGGATCTGGTGACAGTTGCCACGTTGGCCCGAAATTTCTATTTGTGTCTGAGCCGGGTATGTTCCAGGGTACATTTTGCGCTTTGTATTTCTCTTAAGATTTGAATTGCTTCTTGCTAAACTATTCTTCTCCTTATCGGTATCGCAGGTTTGCACTGAAGGGGTAAACCTATCGATGCGTGCTCGAAACTCCTAGGAGATTGGTCAGGTTAGGGTAGAGAGGGATGGGGCTCTACCAAGGCTGGCCAAGTCCGAAAGGGAAAGGGCAAGGCTTGAGGTCTCTCTATCAGCTACTGTTGAGTTAGTACGCCAGTCCCAGTAGGAAAGGGAGATAGCTCAGACGACTGCCACAAATGCAATCCGTGGACTGGTTGTCGCTTGGGAGGCTATAGAGACTGAAGGGGAGAGGGCTGACGCTGCTCACGCGCCAGCCCAGAAGGCTTTAATAGAGGTGGAGTCTCTCTGCTCAACCCTGGAACTAGAGAAATGGGCCAAGCTGAGGCCATTAGGAAGGCCCAAGGCCTGAAAGATCGCCTGTCCCAAGTTTTTCTTGAACTTGTTGTGGCCCCGGGTGCAACCATTGATACTTTCAAGACATTAGAGGAGTATCAGGCTACTTTGGCTGCCCTGTTTGATTCTAGTTCCACGTGCCTACGGAGGAAGTTAGCTAGGGGTTTTTCTAAGCTGGATCTCTTGATGTACCGCCTAGAAGATGACTCTGTATCAGACGTAGATTAGTTGGGCATCCCTGTTCTCTGCGCCTGGCCAGATCGTTTTGCTCTCTTTTTTTGTTCCTCTTTATTTTGTATTTTTGTCCTCATTTACCTCGCTCATTCTCTGTTTTCGTATTTTGAAAGCTTATGATTGGCGTAACTTTTTTGCACCACCTTGTAATGATTATAGTTATTCCTTCTCCAGTTATTATTTCCTTGTACCCCCTGGGGATCGGGATTCGCTAGGTTACCCCCTTGTCTACTTATGGGCAATGCCGACGTGCTCTAAGGAGACATCTTTATACTATGGGGGCAAGTGCCCGGTCAAGGGTCTATTTGCACTCTGCATGGCTTGGAGATCTCTTGGGCCTTTTCTAACCGGCGTCACTCTCTGCAACTTGGTCAGTGACCTATTGAGTCATGCCCAACCGACCTTTGCACTTTGCACAGCTGCAAGACCTCTTGGGTCTTCTTTGACTGGTGTTGGTTTGCTTGTCGGGAGACCTCTTGGGTCACGCCCGATTAATTTTTACATTTTGCTCAGTTCAGAGACCTCTCAGGTCCTGCTTGACTGGTGTTGCCTTTCTTGCCTGGCCAGAGGACCTCTTGGGTCTTGCCCGACTAGCCTTTGCATAGCTAAGAGACCCCTTGGGTCTTCTCCGACTGGTGACACTTTGCTGGTTGGGAGACCTCTTGGGTCATACTTGATTAATTTTTATATTTTGCTCAGTTCGAAGACTTCTCGGGTCGTGCCCTATTGGCATCGACTTCCTCGCCTAGCCGGTGGACCTCTTGGGTCATGCCTGCCTGATCGACCTTTGCACTTAGTACAATTGGGAGACCCCTTGGGTCTTTTTCGACTGGTGTCGTTTTCTTGGTCAAGAGACTTCTTGGGTCGTGCTTGATTAATTCTTACATTTTGCTTAGTTTGAAGACCTTTCGGGCCATGCCCGATTGGCATCGGCTTCCTCGCCTAGCTGGGGGAGCTCTTGGGTCATGCTCGGCCACCGACCTTTGCATTTTGCACTGTTGGGAGACCCTTTGGGTCTTCTTCGTTTGGTGTCACGTTCCTGGTCGAGAGACTTCTTGGGTTGTGTTTGATTAATTTTTAAATTTTGTTTAGTTTAGAGACCTCTCAAGTCGTGCCTGACTGGGATCGCCTTCCTTGCCTGGCCGGGAGACCTCTTGGGTCATGCCCAACTGGCCTTTGCACACCTGGGAGACCTCTTGGGTTTTCTCCGACTGGTCTTTTGACAAGTATTTATAAGAAGCTTGAGTGAAAGCAAAATGCCATTTTATTCATGTATGAGAGAGGGAGTACAAGCTCTTTATAGAAAATATGAAAGGAAATTGCTAAATAGGAGGCTAACTCATGGATAGATTCCTTCTGGCTCAACCCTTCAATGTCACCACATAACAATTTATGTCGTCCACTTGGTCTTCCTTCTGCTCTTCGTTTCGTTCCTCGTCAGGAACTTCATCATTAAGTCGTAGGTGTAGGTGACAACCCTTAAGCTGTAGAGTGCATTCCACCCAAGGATTGCATTGTTGGTTGAGGGGTAGTCCACCACTAGGAATGTTACCATCTTGGTGATCTACTTGGGAGAGGTTCCTAGAGTGATCGAAAATTCAATCGCCCTCGGGGGCTGTACTAGTTCCCCTGAAAAGCCGACTAGTGGGGAATGGACGGGTTGCAGCTTGTTGTCCTTGATCTCCATTTTTCAAATGGTTGCCCAAAGAGATTGTCAACCAAGCCCCCGTTGTCGACCAACACTCTACTAATGAAGTAGTTCCCCACCACTACAATGATGACCAGGGGGTCGTTATGGGGCTACTGGACCCCTTTAATGTCATTCTCGAAGAAAGTTATTGGTTCCTTTACCCTCTTTTCCTTCGCGTGTCGACCAATCGTAAACACCTCCCTGTCCCCCCATCCTTAGCCTCCTTGCGTGAGCCTTTCAAGCGGAGATCGATTCCCCTTCGCTGGCGAACCCACCAGAGATCATTCTGATTTCTCCAATGGGTTGGATGGATTCGAGCTCCCTGTGTTCTTCTGGCCTCCTTGGCGTTGCTCACCCCCGGTTTGTCCCCGGCGAAAAACTGATTTAGCTTTCCCCTTTGAACCAACTTCTCGATTTAGTGCTTTAGGTTGAAGCATTCTGAGGTGTCACGCTCATGATCTCGATAGAAACGACAGTATTTCCTAGGGTCCTTGGTCGTGGGATTGGTTTTGAGTCTTTTGGTCCATTTTACTTTCAATTCGTTGTCTATATAGTATAGGACCTATTCTAGTGGGACGTTAGAGGGGTGAACTCGAACCTCTCTCGGGCTCGTTTCCTTTCCTCGTTGGTTCCCTGGGTACCACAGAGGTGTTCTTTTTGGACGGGCTACCTTGTGCCCCCAGACTTGGGACACCTTCAGATAGGTTCATCTACCTTTGTTCGTCGTGTGATCATCATGTCTTCAGCATTCATGTGCTGCTGAGCCCGAGTCATCAACTTGGCCATGCTGGCTGGGGGTCTCTTAGACATATAATAGAAAAATTGGGTCGGTTGGAGGCCGCCCATAAAAGCCGTGATCGTAATCTTGTCATCAACCTCGTCGACGTGAAGGGTCTCGCCGTTGAAGTGTTTCAGGAAATTTTGTAGTGATTCATCCTGGTGTTATTTTACATTCAACAGGTAGGTTGCCGATCGGCAGGGCTGCCGCCCATTATAAAAGTGGTTAAGAAACTGCTGGCTCGGCTGTTCGAACAACTGATTGAGCCAGTCCTCAATTTTTCAAACCAAGCTCATAATGGTCCCTTTAGTGTGGTAGAAAAAGCCCGGCACATGGCTTCGTCAGGGACTGCATGGAAGACCATGAAGGCTTTATATGTCTCCAGGTGGTCCAGGGGGTCACCTGAACTGTCAAACTGTTATATCTGGGGCATTCTGAACTTCAGAGGTAGGGGTTAGGCCATCACAGCCTTAGTGAACGGCAACGTCGGGCGTGGAACCCCCCCTCTAGCTTGGCCCGGACCTTGTCTTCCATTTGTCAGACGACATCCTCCAGTTTTTCCTATAGCCCCTTGACTTTGGCCCCCTTGGCCACGAGCTCTCTTGCGTGTGCCCCTATGACTTGGGCGAGAAGTCTTCTCCTCCATTTTATACTTTGATCAGTTACTATCATTATTGTTTCCGCTTAAAATTCTATCATGGTTTTTAACCTGTTTATGCATCATACGTTCTATGGTATAAGTTGGGCTATGGGTAGGATTTTTATTACTGAACTTTATCGCTCATATGGTGCAACTTCTCTGCCCTTGGTATTTCATGCCAGGTATTGAAGATGGATTAGAAGAACTCGAGATTCCAACCACTGACAACATCAATACGGAAGAAGATTTAACAGCACATTGGTTCACTTAGATTATAGTTTAGTGCCCTGTAATGTATGGTTTACCTAAATATTATCGAGCTTCATTTTTATTTATGTATTTCCATTTCAATTATGTAATCGAAACTTATTTTGTTAATGAAAAGTCTGTCTTTTGATATTAAATATTTTATTTAACGTCTCCGAGAAATCAGGGCATTACATCTCAGGTCGGCTAACACGTAAATCATCTTTCTTAGATCGGCTATGCTTACTTTGGTCTCAACAACATACACATGCGCAAGAACCCCTATTGCCGGGCTGAATTAATTAAGAAAAAACTCAATATTTTCTATTTAAGTGTAACTCATTCACCTAAGATGTTGTTTTTTTTTTTCTTGAAATTTTACTAACAATCACATCAGCACCCATGATATATTTTGTAGTATTACCAACAATGTTCTGAATACTGGATCGGCTTGAGTATCGATTTTTCTATTAGTACGATACGTACCGGTATCAGTTATGTACCGGATATCATATCGAATTTATCGCAACTGTCAATATATATATATATATATATATTATAGAGTGAAAGTCCAAAAAAATTAATTTTTTTCGCAACTCTTAAAAAAAATTCGATACTGGCCAATACTGACCAATATTAAGAACGATACGATACTAAAAATGCAGAGTATTATTTACATCAAAATAATATATACCGATCGATATTGTGTAATATTACCAATTCCAAGAAACTGTCGAACACATGCCATTGGCACACCAAATTTTTTTTCATAATTAGCAGACACAAACAAAAAACGTACGAATCACACGCGGGACTTATCTACACTAGTAAAAGCTCCAATTCCCCTCTATGATGGTTTTCTATATTAATATGCCTCTTAAGCATCTATATTAGTGTCTCTTGAGTTTATTTTTTTTTATTTTGAGAAGAAATTATTTTAGATATATTTCACATTAGTCTCTCTAAATGTTTTTTTTTATTTTGTGAATGCTATAACGACTTCATATATTTGAAGAATTACTGTAGCCTTCCTATTTAATAAATAGAAGATTAGAGATCATTATTCATTCTATTTAGAGAGTCTGATACATAAAATATTAAAAAATGTAAATCTCTAAAGTAGAAAAGAGAATTTTTTTTCTAATTTGATTCAAAAAATAAAAAAACTAATATGAATACTCTTATAAACATGAGAATAAATATAAAGATTTTTACAAGTATCAACCAGAAATGTGGACTTCATTGAGATTATGGACATATTGTACTAGCGGTGTGTCAAGGTCACCCAATAAATGAGATTATGGTTCTGAAAACATGTCGTGCTTTAATTGGTTGACGTTAAGGTTAGAAGAAGACAAAGACAACATAGGTGATGGCTCTCATCCAGTACACAGAGTACTGTAGGAAAACCGTAGATTTGTCGTTGGAAATGATAGACGAACAGCCTTTGCAAGACTTTTGAACCGCAAGAAAAATTATTTACTGTTTTGGGATGTTCTCCAACATCTAAATTCATCACAAAATTATGTGGGGCCAAATACTAACTGTGTGAATCTGTATAAATTTGTGATAAATTCTTAGTGGTAGTATTATCAGAAAAGTAATGCTACGAACACAAATACTTTAGACATATAAGAATATAGATGTCTCTAGAATTGTTAGATGTACGTATTTGTGTCCGGAGCTGTTAAATGCAAGTGGGGTCCTCAATAATTTGAGAACCCCACATATATTTAACGACTCCAGACATATCTATGTCTGGATATGCCCAGAGTATATGTATTTCTAGACTTTTTGTTATGAGAAAGCAAGCTCCCAATATCATTTCGAGTAATAAAGTACACAAATTGGCTGCACATTCTACACAAATGAACAAAGAAAAGTTTTGTTTTGTTTTGTTATTTGGACTAAAGTGTTCAAGATTATGAAAGGATTTCTGATTTATTTAAAAGACGAAATTTTTCTCCTGCGTCAAATTAAGAGAGTTTATGCAGAGTTAATTTCAAGAGCATTTTGATTATTATATCTCTTGAGTCAAACAAAATCCTGCATTAAATGTGGTCAATACGTATCAAAAATAATTTATTCCAAATAAATTTGACTGAATTAAATTTTATTTGGAACAATATAATTTAATAATCTCATAATTGACACAGACGAAATGAACCCTAAAGCATCTCTAATTGTGCAATTAAAAATATTAGATAATACGTATGTGATTTAATAAAAGATCAAAAAGTAGGACCTGTAGAACGAATGTGTTAATAACAGATCAAAATGAACCCTAAAGCATCTCTGATTATTAGATAATAAAAGATCAAAAAGTAGGACCTGTAGAACGAATGTTGTTAATTTTGATAGTGATTACAGGTGTGATTTAATTTTAATTTTAAATTTTGTACTTTTTAGATTCTTTTCATTGAAATGAACCAACACTACAACAAAAAAACACCTTTCCCGACTAAAAT